>SMLS01039374.1:0-15524 GCA_004785975.1 Popillia japonica | reverse complement strand
CCTTGTAGGGATATCTACTTTATAGAGTCTAGTGAAACTAAAGATGGGGAGATCCTGTCTGACCTAACGGACAGTGGTGCCGTAGTTTCGATGTAGGCGAAGATGCTAGTATGGTCACCGGTTCTGCCAGTGAGGCCTTTGTATCCACTACATTTTAACCTGTAGGCACCCAGGGCCGCCTCACAACGCCATGTGTAACGGCGTCGAGGACAAGGCCTCGGTGATGTCCAGGCAAGAAACCCTCTGAATCTTGCCCCGGGTGCTTACCGCATACCCTAGGCGGGCCCAGAAGGATCTCATCGCTTTGTTAGTCACCTGTTCCAGGTGCGATTTGTACGTCAATTTTGCGTCCAAAATTACACCTAGGTATTTTGCCTGACCTGATATTGGTATCCTGGAGGAGACGATAGTCGGGCACCAAAATTCGGACAAATTCCTTCTCCAGGTGAACGGGACAATTATTGTTTTCTTTGAGTTGACATTAAGCCCCTTCCTTTGAAACCACTTCTCTACGAGTCTGAGGGCGACCTGCATCCTTTCGGATACTACGCCCCCAAACCTACCAGAAACCATGATGGGGATATCGTTGGCATAGCCCTGTGCGTGAAATCCCGGTGCCCGAAGATCGTACAGCAGATCGTCCACCATTAGACACCATACCAAAGGAGACAGCACTCCGCCATGTGGACAGCCGGCTGCCACAGATGCTCTTACAGTGCAGAGGTTCTGTGATACTTGAACCGTCCTGTTTTTTAGCACAGAACTGATCCTCAACTCCACACCTTCGCAGAGCTCTTTCCACCGACAAGAAGGACGCCCTATCAACGGCTCCCTCGATGTCCAGAAAAGAAGCCAACGCAATTTCCTTGTTCCTGAAAGCAGTCTATACTCGTCGAGTGAACTAGTGGATTGCCTGCTCGCAGGATTTACCGGTTTGATAAGCATAGGTATTGATTCTCATGTAGAGGCAGTCTTGCCAGTACGGAGTCTCTTAAGTGCTTATCAATTATCTTCTCCAAAGTCTTGAGAAGAAATGACGTAAGACTGATGGGTCGGTAGGACTTGGCTTCCTCGTAGGAGTCCCTGCCCTGCGTTGGAATGGAGACCACTCTGGACCCTCCCCAGCTAATGGGTGGGTATCTCGTTGCTAGGGTTGCCCTTAGCAAAGTACATAGGATTGGGGACAGCACTTCCAAGCCCTGCTGTAGGAGTGCCGGGAATATGCCGTCTATACCAGCCGATTTGAAGGGTTTGAACGAATCGATAGCTCATCGGATTTTTGAAGCTAGAATTAGTTTCCGTGCTAGGTTCCAGTCGTCTCCCCGTGCTCTCAGACTGGGTATCTGAGCTAGACTAGTAGCAATTGATACTAACCAAATATGTCTTTTCAGAGAAATGCTTTCTTAAGTCCAGTGGAATCAACTCCTCTACCACAGAAACGGCAAAGAAAAATACAATTCATTCCATTTCATTGAAATTACGTACATCTCCTTCCCTAAAACATACAGAAAATAAAATAGTTTTAAAACATACATCTCTAAAAGTCTAGATATGAAAGACTGAAATTAGATACTCTGTATACAGCATACAAAGTAACAAAAAAATTAAGCCTGCTAGAATATTATAGAAATGCAAAAGTCAAGGATCAAGAAAATGTTAAAAAAAAATCATTTAGTTAGTTGTTAATTACAAAATGCATAGAGCTTGTTTCATCTGTTACACATATGTAACGAAGTTACGCTTAAGTCTCAGCAAAATATTACTTAATTAGTGGAAACATGTTATAATTTTAATTTTGCATGTAAAGCGAGGGGACCAAAGAAGAGTTTGGGCCAAAATATCTGTTTACCACGGTCTAGCCATCTGACTGCAAAAATATGCCATTTAACATTCATTTCCCGGTTTCTTGTAATAAAGGGATATTATTATTATTATACTCCTATGATTTAGAAAGAAGCCGAAGCTCATTCCGTCATATCTGCCTAACAAACGTTAAACTATTTAGATTAAAATCAAAACATGCCGGGATATGCAATGAGAGCAGTTCTGCATTTCAAAGAATTGCCCAAACCAAGGAAACATGAATGACGAAGACTCAATTTGTGGTAGGCTTTCATTTGACAGAGCCGCGTTCTCAAACCCTTTGTCGTGCGAAATCTCAGTCATCTAGCGGTGTTTCCCATAGATACAGTAACATTCCACTCCGTAAGCAATTAGATTTAGTTTATTTTTTGTTATTAACTTAATTTATTAAAAGGTTAATAATAATTTAAAATATATCCCTTACTTTATGATAATCTTGTAGAAGTAGAAAATTTAGTTACGTAATTCATAACCGATAAGTGTAAAAGATATTACATTATAATATATACATACATACATATGTATGTACATCTGCAACAAATCTTATACGCAGCTCTGGCAATGGCCTCGTAGTTCATACTAAACCACATTCTACATATTTCCTCGACCTTTACGAAAAAGGTACATTGTAGTTTCAATTTATATCATGATAACCCATAAAGTAGATAGATAAACTTCGACGAAGTTACAGCTATATAACATCAACAACATGTATGTTTACCATTTTAAAGCAAACGTAAAAGCTTACGCCTACGTATAGCCGTCACATTAAAGAATTATAATAGTGCAGTAGAAAGCAAGTATAGACATGGGATAATAAAATAGTGCCGTATTACGACGACTAGTCATAAAAAAATGAGTACAGTATTTGTGGTGAAACTCGGATGAAAGAATTGATAAATACAAACACTGGGTCAGTTCATATTACAGTATTACAAAATTAAGTTCCGGAAAACAGTTTCATGTATTTATAAATGTTATAAGCAACAGATCTGTAGTTCTAAATACTGCGGATGTACTTTTTTCTTTTTGTAACTTAATATAGAAACCAAAAAGCAAACTTTGCTGTCGGTCTTTTGCTAGTAGAATTTTATTATACTCCATGGATTAACCAAATGTTCTCTGTTGATATAATGGTTTAATAATAATAAGTTAGTAGATCTAGTTGCGGTATTTGATATCCTTATTAGGCGTGAAAGATAAGGAGAAAAGTTTGTATACCAAAGTTATTGCTTACTCTTTTGTTTCTTTTCGCCATATTTTGTAACATCTAAATTTTTTACTGCCAAACTAGTTTTCCATCATTGTTATCTTACTACAATATAATATTTCGTTGCAGAACATAAGAATATTTAGTGGCCAACAACCCATAATTCATAATTTAATATTTTCCAAAATAACGTACCTACGTAAGATGCCTAAGTTTGAGTACACTATGCAATACAAAATAATTTGGTACCTTGCTGATACCAGTATGTACTTGTGTTGTCATTCTAACATATGCTCTTAGTTAGTGAGCACATTTCTATTACGTAAAATATAATAAAGTGTAATAATTTTTTTTTTAAAGAACCGAATACAAATAAAGTGTTATGATTAACTTCCCGTGATTTTTGAAAAAAAATAAATAAAAAAGGGAAGACATTTCTGGAGATACATTCTTGCTATTTATGGCGACGGCTTATAGTACCAAGCGTGATTGGATTTGCTAACTATCCTGATAGTCATTAGAATATGCTATGTAAAATATCACGCTAACGCTATGATATACAATAATATAATGCATCAATAGTTTTATGACCTCATGTGTATTATTTTATTATTAAAATTATTAGATATCATAATAGCTTACATTTACTTGTCTATGTTTATCTACTTCTAAAATTATATGTCAAATGGCCTAATTTAACATCCTTTCGCTTTACACATAAAGAATATATTTTTAAAAAATAACAGATTAGTCCCAAAAATTTCTGAATATAACTTATTGTCCCCATCTAACAGGCTTGACAATTACCCTACCTGATCTAATTTTTGATAGAGGGTTGAGACTGAGTTACGTATTATCTCAGTAATAGGAGCGTCGTACTTATTACCATCATTGGTTCAAAAGAGGTATGGCCGTTATTAGACTGATTAGTGATGTCGCATTCAGTTTGTGCATTGTTCACTAAAATAAATGGATTCGATGAAGGTTTTAGAAAAGATGAATTTCGTCTGTATGTAGATGTTTCCTAAATCATGTTTTACAATATATGAACGAGAACTGTCGGTTTTCTCCATTACTTCTCCCAATGCTTCTCTTTTTTCAATATTCCTTCCTTAAAAGTAGGTCTGGCATGTGCTTGTTTGTCATAGTGATGTTTTGCCTTTATTCTTTTATTTGCTAGTTCCCTTATATCTATTTCTGGTGGTTTTGTTAAAACATTTTGTGTAACTTGTAACGTTGTTCGTAATAATCTATTGTTTAGTAATTCAGATGGTAAAAAATTTACACGTGTAAACGGCGTACGTCTATACTTTAAAAAGGCCTTTTGTATATTGTTTCCCGTTTCATTACATTTTCTTGGAATGCTTTTATATATCCCTACCGTTCGTTCAGCTAAACCGTTTGCGGGTATTTTGGGCTGGATGTAATCAAATCAAAATCCCAATCAAAGTTTCGAGATTATTGAATGGTCTTATGTAATTTCTGTAACATAAGTTGTTTGACCTTTTCTAGAACAATAATTTTGTCACCAAAGAAAGATCAATTAAGTATTCTTAAATTGTCTCTAATTTTACTAAAAGCAACCATAGTAGTAAGCTACACGTACTTGTCCAACTTCGCACTGTAACCAGCTATGTTCGTACATTTTTACATTTTCAAAAATTATGCAAGAAACTATACATTCTCCTATTTTTTTTTAATTGGTTTTCTCTTTTACTTTGAATATTTCAAAATGCACATTTCTAAAACGTGTCTACGTATTAACTGCGTATTTCAGAACAAAATCAATCAATCAAATCAAGAGCGTTGGGCTATAATGATAAAACCACATCCAAACATTTCACTACAAATTAAATAGTTTTAACAAAAAGTTCTTACTGTAACGAATAATAAAATAATAGTCAATACCAGAGCAGTATTTAATCGCACAGTGACTAACAGCGCAGTATTATAAGCGTTGACATCGTGCTATAAAAAGACTATTGATTTGGTTGGAGAAGTTGTGTGCATTACATTTCCATGTTTTTATTCTTAAGGTGTTTATATCCTTTTCTGTTTCTGTTCTCCACTTTCCCTTAGCCGCCCTCTCCCCCTCATTCTTCCAATTGTCCTTGTCATTAATCATTTCTGGTATCCATGGTTACACCATTCTTTCCATATCAGCCATCTATCTTAGCCTCTGTGCCTTCATCACTCCCATATATTTGCTTCTCCATAAAGTTCACGCAGCTCTCCGTTTGTTCTTCCCCCCATTACTCTCCCTCCCTCCTTCATCCAAATATTTTTCTCCAAGCTTTCCGCTCCCATATCGCTAATCTTGCTTACTGGATCTTGTTTGGGCTCCAAGTCTTACAAGTATGCAACACTACTGATCTTACTATGGTTTTATATATCTTTATCTTAAATTTCCCTGATACACCTATCTTCCCTAGGATACCATCGAGCGCTGCAATCTATTCCTATCTATCTATCTATTTCCTGCCATTAATCTAGCTTGAATTTCCATTTCAAAACTCGAAGTTGTAGTAATCATCGTTCCTAGGTATGTAAGATTGTCTACCTTTTTGAGCTGGTGTACCCTTCAGTTCTCCGCGTCTATTCTCTTAAATCCTTTATCAGAGCAATCCATATGTTTCGTGTTTTCCTCGTTGATGCCTATCTTCCGCCCTTGTTTTTCTTTTTATTTCTTTCTTAATTCTGCTTTGCTTTTTGTCGATATAAATAAATCGTTAGCTTGTGCATTCTTTCTTCTACTTTCTTTACTTGTTCAACTCATTTTACTGTCTTCATTTTGGTCTAAATGTGCTGTCTTATACGAATTTAACATATTTTATTTATTTATTTTCCGAAACAATCTCTTTAACTATGTCCCTTAGGAAATATCTATGCATATATAAGTTTTCCAAAACAACACTTACTTAATAGACTTAACACAAACTAATTGCCACCAAACAGCACCTATATTAACTTTTTCAGAAATTAACAGCATTTGGTACTAACTAGGTACTAACAAGTTTAGCATTTGCGATTATTTCTAACTTCAAAACGTCGTACAAATAACGCTTTCTGTCTTGTTATATGTTACACATACCTAATAAACGCTATCATTACAATTATGGCACAAATCCGTACATTAAATTGGTTTGACACACGTTCAGTCATGTCGTGGCCTTTTGTATTTGTTAAATATACGTAGATTGTCTGGAGATATGTTAATACTTCAGCAATGGTAAACAACATCGACATAGTAGCCTATAACAGTGATACATAGTAACATATACGTGAAACAGGTACGATAACTTTACATTACCCCTGTACGAACACATTAAATTTAAAAGTGCGCCTGAGAAAACAAGCAGATGGAGTAAGCTAACATACGAGTTGTTGTCCGTTTCGAAAATGCGTGTACTGTTGTGTGTGTGTGTTAAATCGGATACGTTATAGCGTATATAACGCTTTCGTTTCGGCTAGAATTAGAATTTGCGTTGTACCTTCAGCGTTAGTAGGACGGTATACACACGCGTTGTGCCGAACACGATATAAAACATCAGCATCATCCGACGCGAGCCTTTTAATTAAAAACAAACCCTGCCGTACGCGGGTATTTGAATAATATTATTTTGTCAGGAGTGGGCTTTCACTTTCGCTTTTGCCCTTAGCACGCTATATGATCCTAGTTTGAATTTTATTTCATCATCACATACAGGATTCTCACGAAAATTACTTGCCGCCATGCTAACACTTCATGGCGAAACTGTAAATGCAAAATAGGTAAGATGTTTCAGTTAGGTATTGTATCCTGGGAACATATCTAGTAAACAAAATGGTCTACCTTGGGAAAACATTTAATTTTACCTAACGCAAGGTTCTGTATAATGTCTATTGACACAGATCGTTTAACAACGTAATAAGTTAAGGAATTTTATGTTGGCTTGTATTTGTGTAGTAGTTTTTGCTAAATGCGATTTTAGCATAAAGATTACGTAATAGACATCTCAAATCTACCTCTATTACATTTCTTTCAGGTTGTGTAATTTTTTAAGGTAGAGGTGGTAGCGTTTAATTATATCCGCGATGTTACTAAAATTGTTGATAAAATTACTGTACTAAATTATTGTACGGTACTGTGGGGACTAACAGCATACACTGTTGAAAATAATTGACGAGCACACCCTATATAAACTGAGCGCGTGAAGATACATCCATAAAATTTGCTGAGCATCAAGGTTTCCTATAGACGAGTCTATGCAGCGAATTTCGACTGTTACTATCGTCGCATTGTTTATTACGCGGCCGCGATAGGTGGAAAACTCCGGCGCCATGGAGACCATACGAGGTGATAGAAACCGCTCGTTCTTAGTGTAGTGTGAAGGTCCAATATGTAGTTGTATTCGTTGCATAATATCAGATCAATCCCTCTACTTAAGCGAGTTTGACCGAAGACTAATTGTGGAGATGCACATGATGGGTGTATCCTTCCGTGAGATCGCGTGTCGCCTTAAGCGGTCGTTTTTTTGCTTTGCAATGGCATGGCTGAGGTAAGACGTATGCCCCTGCAGCTGCGAGCGGTAGTACAGGACTTTGTGATAGAACACCGTATACGAATGCTTGCATGGGAAGCTCGTTCTCCCGATCTGAATCCAATGGCACATGTGAGGGATATGATCGGTCGGAGACTTCAAAGTCATACGGCTCCCTCGGCTAACGTTGAGCAGCTATGAGGCGGCATAGGTGGCCATCCGTCCCGCTGCCTTACAACGACTTATTTACTACGTTTATGCTTTCTGGATGCGCATTAGAAAATGCGAATTAATAAGTACGGATCGAAAACTTAATCTGTTTATGCTTTTCTCGTAATGCGCAATATACATGATACGCATCGAAATATTTCGAATTAGCCGGTGCTTAGAAGGCTTATTGCCAATCGTTTAAGTTTATAACACAAATTCTATGATATAACCATAACCTTATTAATTGTACTGTTGTGTGGTTGTATGTTGTTGCATGTCGTACACATATTGCACTGTTCGCATACAATTGTCAGATATGTAATATGCCAACACAGCACAACCTATTTTTCACATGTGATATGTCGTTCGTTTACATTCTGTTGGTAACCTGCTTTAATACACTTTGAATTCGAATTAAACGTTTATACAACCAAACCGCTATTCTTAAAACACCCTTGGAATCAGGATTTCGTCAATTCGCATTTCGTGCTCTAATGCGCATCGAGAGGTTTTTATGCTACAGGACTTAGAACCGAATTATAGTCGTAATGCGTATTCAATACGCATTTAGGGAAAGAATAAACTCAGTAATTGACTCCATGGCTCGTCGTGTAGCGATGGTACGCGCCGCTCGTGGGAGATACACGCATTATTGATGCATCGCCTCGTAGCAGGGAAACAGTGCTCTCCGCATGATGGTAACTTATACTAGTTTAGTATAACCAAATACTATCTAAATATATATATACGTGCAAAGAATAGTTCCATTCGACAAATATAGAGGCCGCCGACAGTTGACTGTAGATAACTGTAGAAGGTGCGTCCGTCCAGTGAAATTTTGGATGTAAAACAAAATGCATAGGCACAATTCGTAGACGTAAGTGACAGTTAAAACTAGGAGAAATGTATGTAAAAATGACAGTTTTAAATGACATTTAACCTAAATGCTCTGGTGAGACGTTTATAATAGTACGAGGCATAACAGCGATTATTTGTCTGGACCGTTGGTTGCGTAGGTACGTCCCTTACTCCTCCCCTTTAAAACTATCCCCGGTCGGAGGAGACTGTGTCGCCGGTCTATATTTGTCGAATGGAACTACACTACTTTGACCATATTAATACTAGTATTATATATGGTATTACTGTCATACCAAATTTCATTATGCTAGAACCATGCGTTTGGATTATACAGGTTGTGCTCGTCAATTATTTCCAGCAGTGAAATGAGCATAGATTCAAGCCCTACTCAATTGTACTGGAAAATTACGAATTTTCTACTTTGTTAAAGTACGTGCGTTAGCTTAGATTTATGGTTATATCAGCGTTCTAGAATTGGCAACCTATCAGCAAATCAAGTTCCTCTTAACCAATTGTGTCGTTAACTAAGCTTAGTGTCATCTTGTATATGAATGAATTTCTCGAGGCAAGCCTCGTAGACTCTGTTTTATAAGTCGGTATCAACTCGTGCAATGTGGTTTCTTCCGGTTCACAACCGGAGCAATAGATTAGTGAAGGAAATAGTGAAATAATATCGAATATAGTGAGAACCCAAACTTTTAGAAAAGCCTGGTATAGATAAAGAAAACTAATTCGTTCAGCAACTATTCAATGTAAATGTTAAACGTATTGGGCTATTCAAAATTTTCATGCAAAGCGACCACTGGAAAGCAGACAAGGTAACAGGTTAGTACTGCGTTAACATTTTAAAGCCATATATTAGATCAAAATATGGAACTAGTTAGCAACTATTCATGTACCTACGTATAATAGGACCATTACAATGTGACCAATACGGCTCTTCGCCCCACGACATGAATATATTTCTGGTTATCTCAATTTCTTTTGAAGAAATACACTGTAAATCTCTATGCCCGTAGATGGCTTGGAAAACTCCAACGTTGAAAGTCTACAAATTGAAGCGCACATTTCTTTAAAATATACATACAGTAAACGTAAATTTTTAATTAAGATGCTAGAAAAAGGATAGTTGTCACAAGCCGTACGGCGTTAAATAAAGAGGAACATATTGCAGCGATGTCACTTAGGTATGCGTACGTATGTATGCGTGATGCATCCAACATGAATAAAAGCCCGGCCTCTCCACCCCTACTCTCTATCTTTCGCTAAAGCTGACAACTACGTGCATTGAAGTGAGCTCCCGACCCTAATTAAAAATTTACTTTTACTGTATATGGACACATACATATGTATACTGTTGCAAAAACGTCAACATTCAAAATCAGGAAAGCGAGATTCACGGCAAACGGCTGTTGAATATATTATCACATGTATTCACATTAATAACATCGGTCAAGATTTTGTAAATTATAATTGAACTCTTTGCGCCCTACAGTTTGAATTGAGTAATGCAGGCCACTGCAAGCATTTGCTACATGATTTCATCAAATTTTCGAGTTAGATATTATTTCCCTCAAATTCACAAAATCTCTTAGTAGCTCAGTGAAAAGTGAATAGAATTATTAATAAAAATAAGAATCTTAACCGTGTTTTAATCAATAGAGCAGATGAACTGGTTTAAGATACTTAAAGCTAGGTGGCAAAGTGATATAGACTTAGCTATTAACCACATTGTCCGATTACTTTTGCGCTGAAAGCTTTTCACTTCGTCCTATAAATTTTTTTTTAATTCTTTCAATGCCATTTACGCACAACAGTTTTCCAAGCTTTTTGCTTCTGAGGTTATGCGTCTCTAATGATAGTACTTCTATGTGTCAATGCGGTCCCAATGAGATCCCTATTTATCTTTCTTTAAATATCAATTGATAAATGTATATAAAAATATATTTTGTAGGAGGTACAAAACTTATTATGAACATTCAAGCAATTATGACAACAGTAAACTGCAAGTAACATTATAAACGATTTTTTACCCTCATTTCTTCTAGGAAGCTTATAAAGTGTCAGAAATCTAAAATTTATTCAAATATTTACGCTAATAAACCAATATGTTTTACTAACGTAAAAAACATTGTTAGCAATTGCTACAAACTCACGACCCGGTGCTCTTGTATTCTTGAATAAGATACCGATACAAGAAGTACAAATAAACGACAGGAAACATCTTGCAGCAGCAGTATACCGAAGGAAAAATAATCTAGATCAAGCCATACGGGTGTCCGATGATATAGGAAGCCGTGACCACTTCGAAACCACGATCTCCGCAGACCTTTTTACACAATCTGTCTTGTCCAGTTGACTTAAACTTCTCTTTTCGTAATCCAGAAACGAGTTTCCTCCGTCGCTTCAGAAAAAGAGAAACCGTCCGCAATATAATATACATCAGTCATCCGATTGACGCAGATACAAGCTCCTGTATTAAAAGTAGTGAACATAACTGGAATCTTATGGCACTGAATATTATATGTTAGATGAATGAGGGATAGTACGACCTGTTAGCTACACATTGCTATTCTTGTAGAGAAACAAGGTTACCGTATGTGGCTGGTTTAGTATTAAATTGAAGCTAATGCTTGTCTATCGTGCACTTATGTATGTTCATGCTAATTGTTTGATTACCATTTCAACAATTTATTTGTTTGTAATTCCCATTATAAATAACATTATTTAAGTATTTACGTAAAATATCGTGAGCGATATCGTGAAATAACCTATTCTTCGTTTTACGCTATAGAAATTGGATGTCGTGACTTGGTGTAGATGGTAATGGTTATCTGGTTGTGTACACTGAACGCAGAATTGTGATAAAACTACAACTTTTCTGTTTACCATGAGATGTACGCCATTTTTATTTCCAACTGTTCCAAAAATGTCTAACAAGGAGAGCACCAGGGTTGTCCGACACGGGTTTTAATGAATGTCAACTATATTATAGAGGACCCTTCCCTGAGTACCCAGGTACGAGCTTTTATCCTAACGCGCCCTAGTTTCTGAGAAAACCAACGTTGTTTAGCGGGTTAAATGAACGCGCCAAGTTCATTCCTTTATAACGACAATGGTAGTTTCTCAATATGTACTATCGAGGGCAAATGTAATGCATCAAACTGCATTAAAACGCGTCTATTGTGGGCTTTCCGTCCTGAATTGTTATTGACGTAAATATAACTAGGCAAATGCAATAAGCCGTATAGCCGCAGGCCAAAGGGTAGCGAGCATTTAAAACAATTTAAACCTAGCGAATTGTAAATACTTATATTGGAAATGAATATGATGATACTGAATTCAGGTAGAATGTAGATATGTATATTAATAATAGAAAAACAGTTTATGGTAAATTAGTCATTATTTTATCGTGCAAAATATTGTTTAAATAATAATTACAAAAATTATAAAATTAGAAACTTTAATATTCTTTTCCTAGCATTCGGTTAATGTTTTGATTAAAACAACACAAACTATACAATATGTTTTAAAGATACACATTTATACCATTAGTTTTCTTAAGAATTCTTAAACGTTTCAATAATTACTGCACTTACAGTAATTTTAAAGAGATTAAGAATTTAAAGGAAGTAATAGTATTGTGTTATAATACACATATAATATAACTATTACCACTTCTGAACTAAATTAATTCTAATATTATAATCAAAAACTAATCAATCCTGAAGTATTTGGAAATTCTCGAATTTTACAAAATAGCTAAGAGGTTGGTAATCTATTATATTATAAGTTATATAACTTTAGGACCAAAATGTTTAGTGCATAATAATATTTCATTAGACGAATTAATTTGTTATGTACAGTATATTATTAAAAATTCAGTAGAATCACATACAGAAAACACATTGCGGAACAACTTAGTAAATATAATATCCCATTATAAAAGTAGATATATATAGTAGTAGATATATATATATATCTATATATATATATAGTAGATATACAGTAGATATATGTATAAGTAGTAGTAAAAGCAAAAATAAATTATAATTATTTGATACGAATTAAATGTCAATTTCTTCCACTGACGAAGGTGTAACAAATATTTTCTTAGATTTAATTTTAACTTTTTTAATAAATTAAAACTAAATTCATTATTTTGTGATTGAGTAAATATTAAATTCATTTAAATCGTTTCTTAATAAGGCATCGGAAATAATTCGTTTTTCTATAAATAGAATCGTATTATATTAAAAAGCATATTATTGAAAATTTATATGTGTAAAACATGTTTTACCCATACCTATATGTATGTATAATAGCAAACAATGTTTACTTTTGCCAAAGAAACAGCTTGTGCTTACGAAATCTAGTTAAGGATTCTCGTCGGCGTAACTTCTTAATTTAAAGAGTAAATGCAACTATTGTAAATAAAATTATAATATATCGCTTTACATTTCTTGCTAATCTTTCTACTTGAAATTTACCTGCTAGGTATCGATCTCTAATTCTAATTACAGTCGCCCAGTGTGAGTAGTCAAATCTGACGAATACCTGCAGAAGGCCATGTCGCATGAAGTCTGATTCATTACATTTGCCCTCGATAAGCCTTCGTAGCCCAGTTGAAAACATCTACGTCTATCACGCTGGTGGCTCGCGTTCGGTTCCTTCCAGTAATTTTTTTTTTATCTTATTGGGCACAATATTAACAGCTATATTCCATGCAAATTATTAATAAATGATATTTTTTGCCATCGTAATTACATTATTAATTAAATTGCTATCTGCTATTATATATATACCTATAGATATAAAAGGCTTTTAACAACAATTCTTCCGCGGTATCCCTTAGTTTTTATCGATCGGTGGATGCACTTTTACTTTAAATTCGTTTTGGATTTCATAAGCAATCTTAACCGCAGATTGGCTTCGATTTACTAAAATTTTGCGAACAATTATATTCTGTATCCTAAACCCATGTTGTCATACACTAATTACAGTCACCTAGTGCAATTGCAATGCATTAGACAATTTCGGACATCTACGTAAGGCCAAATGGTACGAAGTCTGAGTTATACTTAATATGATCTCAATAGTATATGAAAACACTTTCAAATTCCAAAAATACCTCCATAGAAATCGGTTTTCGTGTCATTGAAATGAAACAACTATTATTATAGTTACAAACATAGAATTAATTGAATAAATAAAATCAGCACAGCATCTCGGTCTTTCCACAAAACTTTTAATATAATATGGTGAAGAGGTAGGTACTACTCCGGAAAAGTTGCGAGGTTGGAATACGTAAGTCCTAATTAATAAATAATTTCAAGTTCCCTAATTAAAAGTGTGGAGAATTATGGAGAAAGTTGAATGCTGCCGCTGCAAATACACAAATATAAAAATATAGACTTTATGTTTGCATAAACGCGTATATTCTCCAAATGAAGTACAACATTTTCAAGTAAAACATCAACTAAAGATTTTGTACTGACTCCATTCTGTTGTATTTCCGCGTAAATTACGAGCACGTGCGAATTATGGATTTTAACAGGCCGTGGTGTGTTTTAGTGTGGTTAAACAATTTTACTTCTTATTAGAGCAAGAAACGGAAAGTTGTTAAGCTCCTATTAAATGCTTTTATGTTCTAATGCATAATTTACATATCTAATGTAAAAACTACATAAACTTTTCAGGGTAATTTATGTCTATAAACAAGAACGTAAGCCATTGAGGACATTATGCAATACATATATACGGCGATTTCCATCTAAACCGTTCGTTAAAAGTTTTCTATGTTAATGTCTTAGGACAGTTCTGAAAATTTCTAGGGCGTAATGATGCTAGTTGATGATTCGAAATAAAATGTTTACACTTATGAACCACATCCGGTTATACCGGGAATCATAACCAACTTTGATATATCAAAGTTACCTGTTTTTGAATTATTTTGATTTTTCTGAAATTTTTTGCTTCTTCAAAGGATTTTCGAAAATCACATACATATCTAAGCCGTGAATGAACCGAATTACTTCATACTTCTGCTATCTATAATATTTTGCATCGAACAGTTGTAGGTGTCCGTATGTCTATCTATCATAGCTTTAGACTGGTTAGAAGTTATTTGTTTAAATTGAACATTATTAGTAGGTAGTGAGCATTGGCAAATAAATTCTAATTTGTTTTGGAAGTAGACATAATTATATTAATTTGGATTAATTAAGCAAAATAACAAATCTACATTAACAATAACGTTAACAAGAAAGAAAATTAAATAAAAATAAATTAAAGTTAAACAATGCGTTCCCAATGATATTCATATTATATATTCAAAATGAACCCCGTTCCGATCAAAACAGAGCATAATTCTTCTTCATAACATTGTCAGCGTTCAACTTTCGAAAACTGTCGTACTTTGCGTATAAGGTCTTCTCTATTGTGCACAGGAGACACATGAACTTCATTTTTCGTATGACCCGATAAATAAAAAGCAAAGGGAGTCAAATTGGGGGATCTGAGTGGCCAGCACCAAGGTCTATTGCGACCGATCCACTTATCCTCAAAGATACGGTTACTTCTTGATGTACTTCTTGCGAAGAATGAGCGGGCGATCTATCCATTTCAAACCAACATTGACGTATCAGATTCCGTGGTAGGCTATTCAAAAATGGCACTAGTACTTCCCTTTGCAGTTGAAGATACCTGACGCTTGTTAAATTTTCGTTAAAATTTCATATGCAGCGTGGTTTGTACAATCATTGCGAAAACATTGAAGCTAAAAGTGATCTGAAAATTTGCTTCTCCTACAGCATGTGGATTTTGTTGTGCCCAAGGATGACAATTTCTTCTATTAATAATCG
>SMLS01039370.1:0-10594 GCA_004785975.1 Popillia japonica | reverse complement strand
AAGATGAACAACAAACACACTTTGAAAAGTGAATATGCGCAAAATGACCCACATATGTACGTACGAAGTATAGGTATATGCACATTTAAATACCCATCGTTTAATACCGACTGACTGGCGCCATCATTGTTGTTAGTCATTTTCAGACGTTGGTAGAATCGCGATACACTTCTGGTGGAGCAACGGCATTTGTATGGGACAGTTGCATGTCGAACAGAATATGTAGTTTCACAGGTAACAGGCCACCTGGGTAGCATTCAATCTCGAGGTATCGAATTCTGCATTGACTGTTCAGCATACATGTAAAGCATTAAAGCTTAGTTATCCATTACAATTATTTACAATATAAACTTACAGTCTGACTTTTTAAGGTTGCTAAGATTCCATTTAAACTAATTTCTGGTGCAAGTGTGTGAATAGTTAATATTATTCGTATTTGTTCTTGTTTATAAATGATATAAAACTGCAGGACATTCCAAAGTTATTGACTGTTTTAGCTAAAACATTCATACTTTCAATTAATTCTTGAGTTTCCTATGCATTTTGCAATTAATGTATACAAATACTCTATATATTGCAATTAGCATCAGCATGTATATAAGTATGTACATACATACTTACATACGTATAGTTTTATTTTTATACATTTCGTATTTATTGCTGTAGGTATCTATGTTTAAATGTAAAAAACTTTCTTAAACCCCATGTAAAATAGTTGTGCCAGATTATCACTTCTATTTAATTTTTAAATAAAAGTGATTAAATATTTGTCTGACGTGTTTGTTTGACTTACCTTCCTGGCGCCAATGCGTGATCTTTTTATAGTTTAGTCATAAACTAATAAGTGATTCCAAATAATCTAGGAAACCGTATGGTTTTGGTTATTAAACGCATGGTCGTCTAGATCGATCTTACATTTATTAATTAATTCTGTGTATTTTTAGATGCAAGTATATATATACAAAGGTATATAAATAACAACATATCGATATAAATATGAAGCTGCTTTTGAATTTCACTGTATGAGCTGTTGTGAATTTATTTGTGGAACCGACTGTGCCAAAAATTCATCACAAGTTGTTGAAAACCGCAACGAATGTCTACATACACAGTTTTTATAAGGTATGACTAACTAAAATAAAGAAATACATTTAATTATGACCTGCACATCAAGCAATAATCCGTATCTCCAGTTAATCTAATAAAATACCTTTTGTAGATCTAACAAGGAGAACATCAGGATTGTCCGACACGGATTTTAATGAATTTCAACTATGGTGTAGACGAACCTTCCCTCAGTATCTAGGTACGAGCTTTTTACTAACGTGCCCTAATTTATAAGAAAATCAATGTTGTGTAGCGCGTTGAATGAACGCGCTAAGTTCATTACTTTATATCGATAATGTTAGTTTCTCAACAAGCAAGCCGTCGTAGCCCGGTGGATAACAACTACGCCTGCTACGCAATCAATCTTATTGTGCACAATATTAACAATTATATTTCATACAAATTATTCATAAATGATATTTTTTGTCATGGTAATTTTATTATTACATAAATTGGCCAAAAAATAAGCCAATCTGCACTATGACTTTTGAAGTTCGAATGTTCGAGCGCACTTGCTTGTCTTGCGGTTTATTTTTTATCTGCAATTCGTTTCTTGTCTAGCATTCGTTTATCTGCTGCCCAAATAAATAAATGAATAAAAATAATAAATAAATAAATTCCAAATACACGTCATAATGCAGATTTGCTTCCAATTTATTTAATAAAAAAATTACGACGGCGAAAAATATCATTTATGAATAATTTGCATGAAATATAATAATGTTAATATCGTGCGCAATAAGATTAAAAAATGAGGTACTGGCACAAACCGAACGCGAGCCACTAGCTTGGCAGGCATGGTTGTTATCCATTGGGGGCTATGAAGGCTTGCTTGTTGAGAAACTAACATTATCGATATAAAGGAATGAACGTTCATTCAACGTGTTAAACAACGTTGATTTTCTCAGAAACTAGGGCGCGTTAGGATAAAAGCTCGTACCTGGTTACTAAAGGAAAGTTTCTCTATAACATAGTTGAGATTCATTAAAATCCGTGTCGGACAACCCTGGTGTTCCCCTTGAGAAAGCAAACGCTAAAGGCATTTTGCAGTTCTTACGCTCAGTACTCTTATTTAGACAGTATAACTCCAATATAAAAAAATATATGTATCTGACAAATGCAATACAGCACAAGACTGTTTATTGTCCTCGTGACAAGAGTCGGTTAAAAGCATATAGAGAATTAATAAAATTACAAACATTGATTATGAACATGATTCTTATCATTATCAAAGAGCAATCAATACTTCTTAGTTCTATCGCCTAATAGTGGGTCTAAAATTAGAGATAGTTTATGTAGTTTAAGTAGGCATCCGATGTTAGGAACTTCAGATAATAACAACTTGTCATCTAGGGCCATGTTTTCTAATGATTTTGTCGCATTCTACAGAAGTTCTATAAAAATGTCACTGATCACAAATGGTATATCATTTGTTTCTATTTAGTTATAGTAAATTACGTATACATACTAGCTGGTTTTACAAAATAGCATATATACTACATTTTTCGAAATAACTCAAGGTCATGACATAATTGTTAAGAAGTAAACACATTCTGCATCTCGGTTCAACTAAACAAATATTACCGACAATTTGAATGTAATATATTAATTTTTCGGATAGAGTTTTCATCTGATCAACTGGTATTATTTGATAAAGATAATAATGCCGCGACAACACAGTTTCTTATATATGCAATTTCCTAATCTTCCTTGCAATTGGCTTTTTGTGGATTTAGCGGGTTAATAGAGTTTCAACTGTTTTATAATGATTATAATTGCCATAACAATAAATTTGTAAAACATAATATTCTGGTAGAACTTCTTATACCAGTCGCTTTTACAGATCAAGTAAGTAAATAGCACAATAAGCTGTCCAGGTTTCTGTCCTGGATTGCTGATTGTATTTACATCAGGTCAGTGACTGTTTTGATAGTTACTGGTGCAAGTATCTAACTTACTTGCTGTACCCATGTAAACGCTACTTGAAGGTAATGTATACCATCTGCCAGTATGTTTTTAAATAATTTTCCTGGTACTTCATTATATAGAGGCCAGGAAAGTTACTTTATTTATAGGCTTCCTGTTAAGTAACAATTGTGAAAATTTTATTAATTTAGATTTCCGTTCGTAGTTCGTTGATTTTTAATCACCTATGTACATAGGTTAAGTGCAAGTTTTTCTTCAATTGTTAAGCTAACTATTTTGAAGCAAATTACGTAGA
Source organism: Popillia japonica (assembly GCA_004785975.1). NCBI lineage: Eukaryota > Metazoa > Arthropoda > Insecta > Coleoptera > Scarabaeidae > Popillia > Popillia japonica. The sequence goes on along the minus strand of SMLS01039370.1, from coordinate 7,266 downwards.
TTTGCCGTTCTAGAGAATTAATTTTCGATTTACAAAGCTGGATAATGCGAATGAAACAGGTTAGTGAATGAATATGTGGAATGCAAATTTAAATCATCTTTTTTGAGATGTGAATAACAGAGGAAGTAGTTTAACGATTTCCTGTTAATTGGTAGGTAGCTGTAATGCGGCGAAGATTTCTAAGCACTTATATTCATTAAATTGATAATTACTCATACCTGTGAACGTTATTTTCAAATATGGCTGCAGTGTGAATATTATATAGAGTATTCTTAAAGAGTTACTTTTTTTAGTTGCATAATATATGTTAATTATTATACATTATTGTTACAGCTCATCAGTTTTTTCTGATATAGGTTGCTTAAATACTTAATTTCTAATATATCAACGAATGCGCATTAACTTAAATGTTAAATGATACCTAAAGAAACTAAATAATATTGCAAATATGCACTTATGTTATGTATCTCTTTATGTTGGTGTGTGTAACAGTAAAATTAATTTCAAAGCGGAGCAATCAAATAACAGTTCACCTGAAAAAGAGATACTTTTATACACTAACGTAGAGGCCATTAAGAAAAGTACCACCAAGCATTTCGCAACAAAAACTAGTTCTTCATCGTGTCTGTTTTATTTAGGATTTAATTAAATGTTAACATTTAATGATGAATACATAGTGAAGTATTTACAAGAGACCACACACGATAGGGATAGATTTCCAAGTTTGAGGTCGTTCGAACTACGACGAAATAATTGATATAAGGTTACGGTAATTAGAGAATTATTCTGTAAATATTCGAATTATTAGTTAACAGGTTAAATTGCGAATAAGTGTATATCAAATATAATTACACTGACATGCAGCTCTTGTGCTTTTAATTTAAGTCTTGGAATTCTTTGTTCCGTTTTTGTTCCATTTCTATGTGATTTACTGCGCTTATCTTCTAAATATAAGTACATACATAAGTATACATATAGTATTTTGTTATTCTACTTGTGTTCTTCATTTGTATCATTCTTTACATCTGGATGTTTGTGAATTTTAAATATAAATTGCAATAAATTAATAACGGATATTACCTGTTCTTATGAAACTCATTGGATCACTCTCACAATCAGTTCAGTGAACTCTAACTGACTACTTATTTTTCTCCTGTTTTTTATTAATATTATATCTATCCTACCGGCGTATTGTAGATGGTTTTAATTTCTCTATAGCCCTATGATACACATTCTTATTTATATGTTTATTATATTATTAACTGTAGCCCATCCACAGGACGATTCGGGAGTTTACTTGTTTTCTTAAGTGCGGAAAGTTGTACATACATGTTTAAATTAAAAAACATATGGCAAAAATTTTCGACGGCATGCTTCTTTTCTCAAATCTTTATATTTTTACAGGTTTGTGCTTCTAAGATAAGATTTTTTGATTGCCTAATAGTAAGAAGGTCAACGTCCTAATGGTGATAGATTTTACTACAGAGATACTGTGACATACTCGTGAAATTTGTCATTAACTATGAGGTTTAATAAAACCGTAAAAAAACAAGTGCGCCGATGAATCTTTTCTAGCAGACAAAATGTTATTGTCATGGTGCAGTACTTTATAATCTCTCGGCTTAAATTACAGATCTATTCTGATTCTATAAAAGGTGTTTTTAACACATTGCTTATTATGTCGGTTAAATGATTGAAAATCTATATGTTTTGAATAGAGTTTCTCATCCAGCATTCAGCTGCTGCCATTCCTCGGCACACTTTGGAGTCAATTCTAAGATGATGTCTAGTGATATCCGCACTCCGAAATCTAATTTGTTGAGTGTCGCTATGAAGATTCGTTTGCCAGTATATCTGTCCGCTAATTTAAGTTTGTAGTGCGATAGTAAAGTACAAATATCTCTAGCAATATTTTGTATGTTGTAAATTGATGTTTACTGTTTTTTTGTTTAACTGCTTTCGTTTTACACTTTGTTTATAGTACTGTATAGTGGTATGTAGAAATGGAGTTTAGATACTGACATTACAATGTAATAAAGTTAAAAAATAAATCCGCAAGCTACATCATTGAGTATGTGGACAAGGCTATTTGCAAATATCAACACAAAACAAGTTTCATTTTTCTATTAATAATGAAATAAAATGTTGTCTTTATGGAGCCAAACAAAAGTAACCAGAAAAATGTGTCGTTTTTCTGAGACTAAATTGAAAATCAAAAAAATAATCCTGATTTCATAATTGTATAGAGAAGTACCTTAAATATTGATGACGACTAAAAAAATTTCAATATTGTGAATTATTAAGCGATATTGTTTATTAAATTACGTATGTACATATATCAATATAATATGTGTACATATATCAATGTATAGATAAATATGTGTAATTATTATTAAAACTTGAAGTTACTATTGAAATTTTATGAGAACTCTATTAAACTGCAGCAATCGAGTTCTCTCCAAATACGTGAAGCTAATAGATTCTATTTCAAGTTTCCATGGAATGGAAGACGTCGTTGCAAGACTGTATGTATACGTGCGAGAAAGGAAACAAGCCATCGACCTCTGACCATATAACAGGCCTTCGCAACGCACATGTACACAGCTCTTACTGAGCTGACATATAACAAAAAATAAATAAACTGTACGATGCGTGGCACGTTAAATAAAAAAGAAATAAAATCATAATCTCTAAAATATTAGATATTCAACTTATCCAATTTTACATTAATAAATTTTATTGGAAAATATATGTTGGATTTAATTCCGCAGGCTGTCATAGAATCCTACATTATACGAACCGCAAAATTCGCATTTTCAGTACTTTTTAATGTTCATTAAAAGTAATTACAACGAAATCATTAATATAGTTTGCTCAATTTTGTATGTGTTATAATTCTATTGCAATAAAGCAGCATTAATTATCCAACAGAAATTAGAATGAAGTTATGTTAATTGGGCAGGATTCCAGCAATGATTACGACGATCTTGATAAGTAATTTGAATATGAAATAAAAAGATCCGATTTGATAAAGGGAACAAATTAATAACCAAAAAAGTACACAGCACATGCTTTAAAATACCACTATTATGTAGTCGTATAGAGAAAAGCAAGTGAGATATAATGAAGTAATTCTCTATTTCCGCACTTTTTCAGTTTTGTTATTTCACAAATAAAAATATCTTAAAAAACACTAAATAAAATATAATGCTTATAATATTATTGGCTTACAGTAAAAACAAATGTATTTTGAAAATAAATTAATTTTAGTATTGCCTTAATAAGAGGAGCATTATTCTCAAGCTGCCTTTCTGACAATAGTATGAGGTAGAAAGCTTACCTCTCGTTGCGTGATATACTAACAGCTCGCTCGTCTATTTTAACTGGGAGAATTGGATAATGTTAACGTCTCGGGGCAATAACGTTTTAGACGTACTATTTGATCAAATTGAGATTCGTAGAGTGGGCTGGTCAAAGAAGCATTCGCGTTAAGATACCACAGAACTCAGAAATACGTTTATGTGCCTGTTGTATATATATGTCCTCGAAGTCCACAACGTGCCGTAGTATCCTATACCAATATGTCTTTCTGTCGATGGATAGCCGTAATTTACGCCTAGCCAGAGTAACAGTAACAACAAATCAATAGACAAGTACAAAAATGGTTAAGCCTATTTGAGTGGTTAGAACAAAATTTACGATTACACATGTTGCTAAAGTTACATAAGAAAGTGCGATATAAATGGCAAAAACGTGTCGAATATGGAAAAATGAAGAAGAATCGCGAACATTGCAGAAAACAAGAGAGAAATTGTGCATCATACAGAGCAAGCTCTTTCTTAACATCTTAGGCAAAGTTAAGTTGCTTACAACACTGAAAAATCAATACCGCTGAATTCCTATTAAATTACGCACTATATTGATTGTATATTTTCACACATTAAATTGTGTCTTCATATCTTAGAAGACCTAAAATCTAGTTGTATACTATGTATACCTACTGACAAAGCTACGATCTACTATATCTCTTTTTCTAGAGATATACTTAAACAGGGATGGTAAAGGTCACTTTACACCATTCATACGTTTTTTATACTATTTTCTAGAAACTAGAAAAAATAGTCAGAAAAAGTATCATGTTCGAGAAATTCATTTAGATTGTTCGTGCATTGCTGCCTGATATAATTTCGTTTGACTTCATTAATTATGTTATAATTCCCACCAAAAGTTAATATATTTCATGCGTGGTACCTTAATTTCCCCGTTTTACTGATAGCTACATACACATGTGCACTATCGGAGACATATAAATTGAATTATTGATTTACTATTCGTCTGGTTAACTGTAGGTCTTAGACACTTCACGAAGTGAACGATAAGACCTTGAATAATCGCATTCATAATATCATTCTATTTTGCTTAATTAGGCATAGGTACTTTAGATGGGACGTTTATTTCTTAACACAGGAATAAAGATGCTGCAGCTTATTTGTTATATAATCGTAACAGTAGTAACATATAACTATCATTATAAATACAAAGACTTTTGATTCTATTTCCAATTCCTCCAAATCCAATCTTTCCTTTGGTATCGTGAATACTTCTGATATTGATTTTCTAGTGTCCATCGTTGATTTACTTGTATGTGATTGTGAAATTAATTCGAACTCTCTTTTATTAGCGTTTGTTTACATTCCCCGGACATCTCTGTTGACGATTTTGAATTAGTTTTGAGTGCTTTAGAAATTAATTTCACGGTAAGTACATAGTTTATTTTCGCAGGTAATTTCAATTTGCCAAATATATCCTTTTGTGGTGGTACATACTCCTAAAACAGGACTAACATCTGCCAAACAATATAACAACACTTTAAACAAAGAATATAACTACACTTTAAATATTTATAGTAGAACACTGGATTTGATCATTTCAAATACGCAATATGACTTTGTAGTCTCTCTTTATTTATTATGTTGTTATTTCGGAAAAAAAGGTGTTGAATATTGAATTTGTATGTTTAATATGACGTAGTCCCCGACATTACTATTGCCGAAGTTGTTTGTCTGTTGACATTTTCCTACCTGATTTAAACCTGGAATAATTTTATCTCATTTCGATTCATTTCTTATGTCTCCGATAGTACATACATACATATCTGAAATTTTAAATAAGTTTCTAGTATTAATGTAGTACAATTATTATTTGAATGTGCATTTTCTGTTTTTGTTATAATTTTTTTGTGTAAAGCTCTATTGAACGTGTATTGATTAAGTGCCGTAATTGCTTTAGTTTTCTAATAAAAAAATGTTTAAACATCACCGGTTGACTTTTTATGACTGCATTATTTGAGTTGCAGTCGCATGTATTGTGTATATTAACGAGAACTTTAAAGTACAAATAAAAGTTGCTGCATAAAGTAAATTCAGTCAATAAAAGATGCACGCAAAAAATACAGGTGCAAAAAGGTGTAGCATCAGAGTGCGGACCGTGACGTCACCGACGTGGCGCCAGGTATCCCTCTACCGGCGCCACCTCTAGGTGCACGTTTATCGATCGGAACACCTGTCTCACGTCCCCACTTTGCCGCTTTGTCGGTCACTTTCCCTCCCACGACACACACCGGAAAAAGAGAATAAAAAAGTATAAAACAAGTACAGAAATTGAGAGTTATTTCACATGTGAAGCTACGTACTCCATTAGCATTATTCTATAAGTGTCAATTGTATATCGACATACATTTTTTCTCGTTATCTTGGAATTAGTAATACTCTGATAATTATTCTATCTTAAAATATTTCTATATGTTCATTGTCCTTGTAAAGGACGAGAAATTTATTTACTGACGTTATTTTTTAGCGACTATTAAGCGAATTGTGAAGTGTCTTAAACGAATGAATACCAAATATGAGACTTCAAAACTTTAATCATGCAATGCACTCAATATACATATTTAGTATAGTTGATGAATTTTATATGTTAATTAAATGGGCAATTCAATGTTTTTGTTGTTATAGTTATAACTTCTGTATAGAATAATTTAGTTGACAAATCATTAGAAAATTGTCATGAATAGTGTGAAGGTTTTCGCTTGTAGCATTGTTGACACATCGAGTTACTGTGACCTTCTGGCTTCCGTCATCCACCTTTCACTCCTGAAGAAGCCACTTTTATTAGTAAGAAACGTCAATACTGTGGTTTCTTCTTTTTTAATTATTTTAATTCGCAATATTATGGCTTGCTCAAAACGTGGCAACCCTCAGGATATTGAACCCTATCTGAGAAATGTTTTTGATTTACCAATTAAATAAATCATATGCAAGAAAAATTATTCCGCACTAGTTCGATAAATAGAATGATGCATTTATGTAGTTAATAAAATCTCCTTGATTTTAAAGTACGAGTATACTTCTGGAACTTACGCTTCAATAAACAAATCGACAAATTAGAACAAAAATGTAAAATTGACCACCTAAAAAGTGAAAGTGGAAATATCAAAGATTCATACATTCATTGATACAGTTACTTACTTAATTGTAATATTTATTGATTTGATTCGTAATTTTTGATTGGATATTTGAAACAGAAAATGTTCATTTATAATGTTAATTATATTCGTATAATTGGTATAAACAAAATATTACTATAAAATCAAGATTGAATTATAGTAAATGAATAAGTGACTGTAGGGATGGTGTTTAAAAATAAAAACAACTTTTATTTTATTAATGGTTGATAAAGAAAACTTGCGCCTTAAAGAAGCCGATCTATTTAACAATGGCTATCCTTAGCCAGCTAACTACCACCGGCGTAACTGCTCAGTGTGATCGATTTATTATAGTATGCTTAAATATTAGTAATTACATGAAACTGATTATTGCAGTTTGAAATTAAATAGTTAAATACATATATATTCTCTGATATTTTTACTTAAATAAAAATAATAAAATTGTATTTTATGCTAGGTCACAACTTGACTACTATATAAGTACATATCTACATCAATATGCAGTTTACGCAATAGATCATTAATTACATATAATAAATTTGAAATACATAATTTATGTATAACAATAACAGAGAGTTGTATATTTGAAATTTAAAATTTCTCTTTCAATAATATTTGTTAATTGCTTTATGTCATCATACACATATCTGAATTTATTTCAGATCCGACTTCAAGATGGTGGTGCAAACTGGCTTACTGGGAAATGACCAAACGAGTGGGGCGTCAGTTTCCTGTTGAGAAGCCGTTTATAAATATTTTTT
>SMLS01039302.1:0-17190 GCA_004785975.1 Popillia japonica | reverse complement strand
TAAAAATGCAAAGAAATTAGTCTTTCTGCACCATAACCTTCCACTTCTAAATTTTTATTACGATAATTCAAGTGCATAAACAATTATCTGAGTTTTTTATAATAAATTTGTATAATACGGAAGTTGTTTATGTACTTATGACTACTTTAATGATTATCAGAAAAATATTATATTATAAAATAAATCCATGTTTTTATTTTATCAATTACTTGACTACAACAAAACATCTTACGTAAAAGTATTCGGTATTTGTCATTAGTATTAATATTACTATTTGTGCACTTGGGAATAGTCTTAAGTTTGTTTGTGACTTCCCCTATATCTGTCTTGTTGGTCTTTTGGTAATAAACTTTATTTTACTTTAATAGTGACATTAGCAGTGTTGTATTAGCCAAAAGTTTGAGTACATTTATATGTTGCTAGCAAGAAAGGTAAAGAAAATGATACTTTTTAAATAACTATTGGATGTAAACATTTTTCACAATCAGTGTCTTAAAGCCCTTTCCGTCTGCTAATTTAATAATACCTTACCTAATCCCAGTATTCTTTATAGATACTACTTCCTATAAAATTATTACGTTACTATTTTAGAAAAATCTGATGAGGCTATATTTACAAATAAGACACAGTGTAGTGACTATATGTAGAACTATGTATATCTAGAACAAAATCATATAAACAATCATACAAAAAACGAAGTTCTAAGCAGTGAAGAAGATTGAACAGGAAATCTGAAAACTGAAAATAGCTACTAAATAATGTTACTTATTTACATACAAATATGTAGAGGAAATCAGAAGCACATGTCAAATAGTTCTCTCTAAGTCTGCTGGGATATGTACTACTATAGAAGAATAATTGTGATGTTAAAGCATCTTCACTTATGAACGTTATGCTGTGCTGAGACGTATGGTTTAGTACTACTGTGCTTTCACTGCACTATGCTCACAAGTTAGAATTATCTACAAGACCTTACTATTCTAATTTAACTGGTTAACTTTTATTATTTCGCCTCTCCTCGATACGCCCATATTTATAATTTCATATCTAGATACCACTTACTACTAATTTGCCGCAGCAGAAATTCATGTTTAGTCAAACAAAAACTGAGCAAGCAAGTCTAAACTTTACATATTACAGGGTAATTAAATGAATTCTGCGTACTTCGTTTCTCTAAACTCACCGCGAACAGATTTTGCGACCACCCGGCTAACGTTCGTAGGATTGGGGTGTGAGGCGATAGCACTTAATGTCACAGTGGGTGCCTCGCCAGTTTTTTTAACAGCGACTTACTGGGGTCTTAACGTCATAAAAAAATGAAGCAGGAAACAGAAAAAAACCATAGCTTCGTAAGAGACAGGAATTAAACAAAAACAATAAAAATTAGCCAAAAGAATGGAAGGGAATCTATTTAATAATAATATTTAGCCAAATCCCCGCTGATAATGAAGTTGAATTTCTAAGTATGCATTATTATGTTGAACATAATTTGGTGAGCAATAATTACACCTTTCCTCCCTGAAATGACAATGAACTTCTAAAGGGAATTTAAGACTTAATTAGTTGCAGTAATTTAATCTTATTACAGATATTATAGTCTCCTTCATTTTCAAAGTTGGTTATAGTCATTCTTCACTGGTTTGGTTTCTAATCCATTTAAGATGTGGGTAGATCTCAATAAATAAATTTGGCATATGCCCAAGCAGGTCACCGCAGCTAAAACCACATACAACTATTCCGATTAGTTTAGAATCCAACACTATAGGGGCTCCAGAATCCCCTAAACATCGATTAACATTCGGTTTTCTATATATGATGTAGTCATCGTTATGAGCAATTGCAACATCCAGAGATACAAGCTCTTTAGAAAAATTATCCGCTAAACATAATTTTCCCCATCCAGCTGTTAAGGCAACTCTACCTGCGTATTGATGCGTATAAGTCGCTATATTTATGATCTGAATTGTTTCACTGAGTGGAAAGGGATGGTTAATCTTTAACAATCCGACGTTATTACGAGCTTGCATTGTTCTGAGATCATTCACGCTCCGACGCTCTTCTGTGTCATTGTGTGGAGTCAGCGCATGTTGTATGGCTATCCTAACCTTCCTTTCGGTATTGGTTTTGTTTGATTGTGGATCGCCCATCTTTACAATTGTATGCGGTAGCCAATTGCGACGAACACAGTGTGCTGTTGTTAATATCCAAAGTGGTTTAATGTAGCTTCCACTACAATAATGTTGCTTGTCATATATTAAATTTACTATATACGGTACCGATTCTCTTGAGGTATTGGTGCTGATTGAGGATATTTCGGACTCCGAACATGGTTCGTAGTTATTGCAAATTAGTGCTGCCAATAAGATTATGACTAGATGGTTTATTACCATTAAAATTCACGAAATATTTCAAGATAGTCCAAAAATGTCATTTTGACATTTGGTTCAAATGGTCAAAGTTGTTATATGCGTCTGTCAAGTAATAAAAATATGGTTCAAAGCTTAGTTTTCTCGATAAAATAGAACAAGATATTCAACACATTTATAGATAAAACAATGTATGTAAATAAATTAATAATTAAGGTGTTGTATGTAGATTGGTCGAAGTGGTAAACCCTGCTAAATATGGTTACCCCTATGCAACAAGGACGGAGAAGGGTGTCACAAGTAAAGAAGTTATTATAAGCATTTGAAATGGAAAAATATATCTGACATTTTCTTTATGCTAATAAAATTTACACGTCCAGAGTCCTATTACTCTTTTCGTGTAGCAGTTTCGACACAGAAGACCAAGACACACAACTACGTACGTGATCTGTGCGGGTGTACACTCAAAGAAAGAAAAGGTCGGACAGTTTCAATATGTTGTTGTATGGAAACTGTCCGACTAATTCTTCTTTTGAATGTACGTATATAAACAGATTTTGCTGCAAGGAAAACAGTTAACCACAAGCAATGTAGTGCTCCTTTTCCGTTTATTGTATAACGTTTTTGTTAACATCTCGTAGTACAGCGATTGGTTGTATAGCAAGAAGCGCACAGAAACGACTTATAACGGCTTCAGACGTTATGGAAACTCATATGATGCGTTTGATCATAAAACGGTTCAATTTATTTTTATTTCCCCTTTTGTATACCGATTCCGATAAAAAAGTCTGAAACAAACAAATAACTGGTATATTGGAGCATACGTAAACAACGGTCCATGCAAAAGAGCAAGTTATTCGTAAGAATTCATGATTATCTACCATCATTCATATCAATGGGTCTATCAAAGTTGCATTTATGTAGCTGCTTTGGCTGCATATACATATATTCGACATTATTCCCAATGACCAACCAATGATGTTTACAACGGAATCCGTCCTGATGATACGACGACATAAATGTATGTGCTAGTTGAGGAAGAAATTAGAAGCCTATATAGGCTTATTATCTGATCAAATTTCGTAATTGGAGCAACGCCTAGAAAAAATTAGTGGAGAAGCACCAATAAACGAAAAGGTTGACAAAGGTCGCAAAAAAGCATTAAATGTGCATTGACTAACCACACATCCTCTTTCGGAGAAAATCTTTGTTTCGTATCTACATTAAAAACAAACCACTAAAATACAAAATAAAAGGATGGGTATTGGCTTTGCTTTGTAGACGCCTCCAAAACGCCAAATGGCACGGGCATTGGAATCTGGAAGGATGGGGAGTCACAGCGTGAATCCATCGGCCTGGGGCGCTCACCTTCCGTTTTCCAGGCCGAAATTATTGCCATTCAGACGTGCGTGGAAGGAATTTTAACCTCCTCGCATAGAAATGAAGTGGTAGAAATTCTTTGGACAGCCAGGGTGCTCTCAAGGCATTACAGGCTGTCAAGTTTGATTCTGAGGTAGTTTTGAACTGCCACAGGAAGCTGAATTAACTGGCAGAACTTTGCAGCGTTATGCTGAAATGGGTGCCGGGCCACTCCGAGATTAGGAGTAATGAAATTGCTGACGGGCTAGCCAGAGCAGCCAGTGAGCGACCACACATAGGTCCGGAACCGACGCGTGGGAGCTCCTATGGTTACGTCAAGGCCTTCGTCAGGCTCAGCTCGCTGCCAGACACCGGTCCCACTGGAGGAAACTCACTGGAATGAGACACTGTAAAATCCTGGGTGTTCATCCTTCCCAGGATAGGCTCCATAAAGCTGTCTCCATGGGCGGACCCAGGCTAGGGATGCTAACAGGCATCCTGACTATGCACTGCACACTGAACAAACACCTGTTTCGCATGGGCTTAGTAAACTCTCCCCAGTGCAGAAGCTGCGGAGACGTGGAGGAAACTCCCGTGCATCTCCTTTCCGACTGCCCTGCTTGGGATGAGGAGAGGCGGAGCTACTTTGGGGTCGCAAGATTGGACGAACCCAAACTAGAGAAACTAACTCTCGACCAGCTTGCACACTTTTTCTCACGGGTGCAACTGGGATGGAAGGCCTAAACGATATGGGGGCACAATAGGCCTATTTGGCCGAGCGGCCGCACGGGGTCAGTCGCCCATGGGCACTTATAAAAAAAAATGGGTATTGGCGGATTATCTCATTCCATATTCACTAAGTGTGCTTATTGATGGCGAAAATGCAATTTGGAAGATTTTTGCAAAGCTCTACCTCTAATATTGTTAAGGTCAGGTTAAAAGAAATCCAAGCAAGTACGTAGCTAAAAATTATTGTATTTCAGACCCATATTAGAGTCTAAAACTTGGTATTTTTCATATTTTAAGGCTATTCTTCTTTACATATTTTAAAACGCTAAATATTAATTCAAATTCTGAATCTTCTTGTAGAACATAGATATGAGTCATCTAACAATTGTCTTCATGTGTTTAGTACTTATATTAAGACATCCCCTCCTGTTATTTCCTGATTAGCCATTGCTTACAAGCACAGTGAATTAAACTCAACTGACGGTCACACTCACAAACAAAAAAAACAGTAATTCTGTCTGAGAATGTTCGTTAGGAGCCCCTTTAGAATAACGATTGCTAGATTGTCCACACCTGTTGAACATTTTCTCGCAAATAATTTGTTTTAGTACGAATTTTTATTGTTTCAGACTGCGAAAATAAGCATGATTTTGGTTTTGTGACTACCTACTTCGTATTGGGTTGCACCTGCAGAGAGATACCTAAGAATCTTGTAATTATTTATTGAAGATCAACTTGAGTTGGACGGGTAATAAATAAGTTTTGATTTGGAGATGTACAGTACTAATACTTTCCATATTACCCCATATTTGTTTGCAGCTGTGATAGATCAGAGGTTTCATAGTAAGAATAAAATTTCTATATAAATTCTTTAAACATGGGTGAAGTTTTCTTAGCTGAGTTTTGTAACAGGAAAACTCACTGCATTTTCTAACTTTTTTGGTAATATTGTATATTTTTTTTTCTGTTAACTGTCATGCCAACTCGTTTTCCTAACTTATTGTTGACTATTCTCTAGTTATTTTTGTTTAGAGAGGTTTAGATTTATTAGTTTCAGATGCAATATATGAGTAACATGATTTATATAAAATATTTTTCTAATCAAGTTTTTGGTTTTAGTAGTGTATGTAGGTTGTTCTCATGAATTCAGTTATTATATGCCTTTTATTGCAAGTGTGTTACATAATTTAACAAAATAGTAGTAATCAAAAAAAAATAGGCAGGAATAAATAAAAATTATAAGAACCCGCAAATCTCAGGGCTAGTTTCAGTAATATTACTGCTCTAGCTGACCCCGTAGCAATAATACATGTGCACATTCAATTGCTGCTTAATAAATAAAATTAAGAATTTAAACATATTCAATAAATCTGTCATCTACGCTCAGGTAACATGTATATTCGTGACACTCCAACACTGTCAAATTTGCGTCAATGCTATTTACTTACTGTAAATATTATCCGAAAACGAACGTTTAAACAAAGAAGTTTTAAATATAGGGAGCACAATTTTCCAATTTTTTCAACTAAAAATACTTTATGAAATTTTATCATTGAATCTTGCAACAAAACAAAGAAACAACAATAAATCCCGGTATAATAGCGTTTTTTTGTTATATGATAACAAAATTTTCTTTCTTCGATATTTCAAGCTACCAGGAAGATATCGAGATAGTGTTTTCACTCACCTATTTAGGTATCATTTCACTACATTTTTATGAAAAAAGCCATATTATTGCATTTAATTTTTTAGAGAATTTTGCAATTTTCTGTTATTATATCAAAAAGCGCGCTCTTGCGGCATCACCAAGAATTAGACAACTAACTCATAGGTAAGATGGGTTTGATGGAACAATAAATGCGTTTTCCAACGAGACCAAGTTTGTTAAAATCCGTTCAGCCGTTTCGGAGCTACAGCTGTTTATTAAAAAAAAACAGCAAATTACCTCCCACCACTTTATTTAATAAATACGTCAGAAAGTGTCAAAAATTGCTCGAATAATACTCAGCTTTTAAAGGCACATTTTTTCGTGACATTTACTGTGTGGATTTCAGTGAAGAATCACTTTAAAAATTTAAAATGACGGTTACGCCCTCTGGCGACTATCTTGGAAATGTGAAAATTTTTTTCACTGTCTCCTTTTGTCCACTTTAGTAATATATTTTTTTCCGTAAGTCACTCGGACGAATAGTTTACGAGATACAGCACTTTGCATTCTTAGCTGGCCACCCTGTACATCAGATCTAAACCTAATTCTTAAGTACAAATACAGTGGCGTCTTGTTTATCATAATTTTATGGAAGAGAGTTAACATTTTCAATTCTTCTCTATTTTTCATACTTATCCAGCCAATATCTCTTAATTTATGAGAGATATGTTCGTATTTCCTAATTCCAAAGATACATAAAACGTAGACATGAGTTTTGTAACCTCTGAACACGATCACCAGTAATATTATCAATAGCAGACTGATAAAGGGAAGAACACTAAGTAAATTGAGACAACACGAACGCCTCACACAACTTTATTTTAACATTTAGTGGCAAGGAAGTTCTATGTGCATAAAGCTTTCTTAAATTCATATAGGTATGCTGATTTAATATTATTTATAATTTGACTATGTTCTTTTTTTTTCTGTAATTTACTTATTGTATTTCCGGGTGCATAGGAAAAGCAACTGCATAACTGTGCAGTTGATATGCATCCTGTGTTTTCCAACACACTCTTCCGTATTGCTTTTATACACTTTTAGTTGTACAAAGTTATGTATTGGTGTTGGAAATAAACTATTATTATTATTATTATTATTATTAAATCTAAATGAGTTGTCCACGAATAAACCTAAATTCCTTGCATCTTCAACAATTGGTAGCTGTATACCAGCGACTACTACCTTAAATAGCCTTTGCAGCTCTTTACAAATTAGTCTTTAGTCTTTCCAAAAAGTAATCCATAGATTTAGTTGAATTGAATCATGCGAATACTATCATAAATCAACTTCATTTCAATGAATTGTTGTGTTTTTCTTGGTGATATAAATATTTAACACATGTACAATTCCTACTACTAATATTTCGGTCCAGCAGTGGTGTCAGAGGAAACTTTCGTTTGCTAAATATAGACCTCACCTATAGCTTATTCTAACCGCATTACCCAACAATTAGACGTTCCATCTAAAATTAATGGAATGTAGCTTGTGGAGCAACCACGGAAGCCACTGTACAATTATAACCCTACACAATTAGTAGTTATTTCAAGAATTTTGTGGTAGAATAAACAAGCATTTGTTTCATATTAAGTATTGTAGATCATATATCATATATTCCATAATATTATACATACTTATACAAAACATGTGTTTCGTATAGGTTTATAACCTCGATTACAAGGTGTTGATTACCGTTGATTGCATGTATGTATGTACATTGCAGGTTAATCACCTCATCGTATTTAGATAAACATCCCTAGCATATAAGTTCTATCGATTTTATTACACTTTATTCCAATTTTACATTCTTTTCGAAATGGATACACTGAAACAGATTCGTTTCAAGTTTAGTTCGCATAAAAATAAACAGATTAACATATTTGCGGCGAACATATTCATCATTGCTGAAACGAATTAACGTATCCGAGCTGGAACACGGTCGTACGCTACTTTATTGGCGAAAACCTAATTTACCTGCAAAACAAAATCAAAGGATTTCCGAGAGTAACGCTTGGCAGCAGATGTCGAATAAATATTTATATTAACGTTTATGAGCGCTAGTAAAACGTCCATAGTAAAATTAAATCTTGCCAGAGCAATAAATTCTAACAAGGATCGATCAATTATCGTAAGTGCGCTCCATAAAACAATAAAACGAATTACGTGAAAATTTGACACCCGACCAATGCCGGCTTATGAAACACGCTGGACATCCTAATGTATTGCCCTATTGATTTTATTATTCCCTTCTTGCTCTCTTGCTTCAGGATAAGATCGGGTCGTTCGGCTGTAGTTGCTTTGGTTTATTTCTTGCGCTGGCTCTAATAGCTGTATTATTAATGAAGTGCGAATAAAAAGGAAGTTATGTTATGCAGTGATGACCAAAATCGATCTAACTGGGTAATGCAAATTTACAATCATTAAATAATCGTGGACTTTACTTCAGGGTTTTCAAAATCCGACAAAGAAGCAACAAGGTCGTAAATTCTTGGTGTCAATTTTTTGGCAAAGTGACAAAGGTGATGGAAACCTTTTCTCGATTTCCACAGTAACTTATTTTATAGACTAAAATTAGATTTTATTCCAATCACTGCATTGGTATTACGTTTGCGTAAGCTACTGTTCATTGATATGCACATTCTTAAACTTTTAGCACTGGATTTGGGCAATTATTTTGATAAAATTGCTTGCAGAACAAGTGACGAGTGAAAATTGCCGAAAGTTATTTTCAATAGTGGTGCATCTAATCAAACGTTGACCAATTAAACATCATAATTTGAATGTGATTCAAATGCGCGCCACACCTGAAAACGCTTCCAAAGTCCTTTGTCTAGTATTAAACAACTTAAGAGCAACCGTGGAGAAAATAGCCACAATCCCCAATATCCCTACCTAAATCTATACAACTCTGACATATGCCCCAATCATAGATAAATACTCTCCTTCTCTCTTTCTTGTTCGTGTCCGAATCCGTATAAAAGTTTATCAGCCCAGAAGCGGGCCACCTCTCCGAGGGAGCAGGAGTTCGGGCAGTTATTGCACACAAGAAGTTGCTCCATGGTCTGTGTGTCCCACAATAGCACGTGGTGTCGGTTCTCTCCTTAATGCTCCATCTAGCCAGGTTAGCCTTGGTCGGGGAGACTCCCGTTCTAAGACCATTGAGAGTCTTCCAAGTTTTCCAGTCCAACTGAGTACTTGTTGAAGGTTCGTGATTTATGGGGAAGGTCCATTGGGACTATGCTCGGAAATCCTTTGCGTTATGTGTGTGTGCCTCACTGGTTTTCATACTCCGAAAACCTAAACCTTTGCACCCAGCCGCTTTGTAGAGTTGCGCTACTGGAGTAGCCCTCATGCAGCCACTCATAAGTCTACACGTCTCACTGAGGGCGGTATTAACTCCTTTAGTGTGCGTTGATCTGTTCCACACTGACACTGGGCAGGCGTACTCTGCCGTGGAGAAGCACTGTGATTTAGCGATGGACCTTATTACGCATGGGTTGGCTCCCCATTTACTTCCCATTACTTTCTTCAATTTGATATTTTTTGCCAGGTCTTCTGACAATGGAACTTATAGGTTAGGAAGCGATCCAGTATCACCCCGAGGCACTTCGAGCGGTTTGTGTGTTCTATGGCGACGCCGTCCCATTGGAGATGCATTTTCCTTTTGACTGCGTTAGAGTTCAAGTGGAAAACACACGCTTGAGTCTTTGCTGGGTTGGTTTTTAAGGAGTTTATTCTATTGTAGGCTGACATCAGTGACGATGCACTGTCAATTACGTACCCCAAAGAAAACGTACAAATTAGCAATGGTTGGTCGAATTCTCGGGAAACGAAAAGTTAATATTGTCTCTAAACCGACGAACATTTTTTTAATTGGTTTTGCCTCTAGTGTGGTTTACACGTTGTGTTTACATGACTTTCTCACATCGCTCACAAGCCTTTAGTTCTAAAAAAGCCAGTTAGCCACATTAGTGGCAAAACTTTGTATTGATAGGATCTTCACTCTTTATTGGGTATTGAGCTTGAACATTATTTTGCCTTGTACTCCACTATATCCAGCAAGAATTTTTGCGGCACTTTCTGGCCGTCCATCAAATTAAATACTTCTTATCAACAAGCGCTTTGCTGTAAAGAGAATGACTATTTACTAACTGTATTGTTAACCGACTTTATTACTGTAAGCTAACTAATAAGAGAAAATTGTAATAAACTTTTCTGCGTTCCTGTTTCACCTAACAACCTATATTGTTTGTTGCACTTGAATTTATAATTTCAAAAAGGACAACAAATGCACAATTTCCACTGAACTGTGTGTACATACATCCATATCTGGCCATTTACATTTCCGTCGGCACAGTTAAATTGAATTTTCCAATTTTGGTATGCAACTTGCGCATATTAAATTAATCTCGAAGAGCTCGAAGGGATTGCGGCAATTAAAATACAATTAAACCTGCTTATCATTGGAAAGCTAACTAAAATCTCATAACTCACTCTAAACTACTATTCTCTTACATACTAAAATTCGAGGCTGCATCAGTTTCTATTACCTGTACCAACATATGCATATGTACATTTCAGTAATTACATCTATGTGCGAGGGTGGATCAACATGTTCGTGACTTTTTGATTTTCCCGCATCACAACTGAAAGGGCAACACTGCTGCTGCCAATAGACATCTGTCAGTCGGCTCCTGTTAAAATTTGAACAAGCCGCGTCATTTAGTTTATGTTTGGGAGCCATTTATAGCAGACTATCTCGTGATTTGAGGTGAAAATGGAAAAAAACTGAATTTCGTGTGCTCATTAAGCATTACTCTTTGCGGAAGAAAACCATCACTCAAACCAAGACTAAGCTTGATAAGTATTAGTGGAATTCTACACCATAATTTAGTTGTGACCGTACAAGCACGAAAGATTGCGAACTTTCTGGACGCTCAGGTGAGGTCTCTACACCCGAAACAATTAAAAAAATTCATGATATGGTGTTAGCCGATCGAAATTGAAAGTTCGAGAGATTTTGGAAGTCATAGGCATATAACAGCTTCGCAGGAGTGTTTGAAGTTGTTTAGTCGCAATATGGGCGAGTTTTTGCACCGTTTTGTAACCATGGACGCAACGTGGATACACCACAACACACCCGAGACAAAACAGCAGTCGAAACAGTGGATTTCTCGGGGTGAATGGGCGCCAAACAGGACCAAGATGGGTTTATCAACCAATATATGTAGTCATGGCGACAGTGTTTTGGGATGTACGCGTTATAATCCACTTTGTCTACCTTCAAAAGGGTAAAACAATTAATGGCAAATGTAATGCCAACATTTTCGGTCGATTTAAAGAGGATTTGGAAAAAAAACGGCCGCATTTGGACCACAAGATAGTTCTTTTCCACGAATACAATTTCAGGGGTTACACATGTGCAGTTTCCATGGCAAAAATCCATGAAGCAGGCTACGAATTGCTGCTTCATTCGTCCTATTCTCCGGATTGAGCCCCGTGTGACAATTTCTTGTTTTCAAACCTGAAGAAATGTCTCAGCGGAAAGAGAATTGACGCCAACGATGAAATAATCTCACGATACATACCTATTTTGATGACTACTACAGATCTAATTTTTTGGAAGGAATAAAAAAATTGGAGAAACTTTGGACAAAGTGTATAGGTCTCAAAGAAGACTATGTTGAAACATAAAATGATTTACCCAAAATTCTGAGGAATTTTCTGAAGGGTGCTACAGTTTGGAGTATTGACGTCAACATTCAGAGTAAAATGTGCCTCATCTATACACAAAATAGGGGCTAACCATTTAAGTTCAATTTTCATCCAAGCTATTACTCGCAAAGAAAAATCCCACCTAGTTGCCAAAGCTGCCTGTTTTAAATCAAACGGCATTTTCAGTTTATATGAATATGTTTTTAAAATTTTTGGCAACATTTCTAAACGGTGGTATACACCACTTGCACTCGCCTGGATATCACACTTGCACTCCTAATTGCTAGTGGATTACCTCTGGAACCTGAACATCACTAATTTGTAGGTCATCGTAATCTTAGTAGGTGAGCCAGAGACCCTGGTTTTTTCTATGAAATAGTGATACGTCTTCATTTGACTGGACACCCCTCTGAAATCGCTTTATTAAACCAAAAAAAAAAATTTACTTGACATAAAACTGTCATCATCACAATAGTTCATGTAATGCCAGTAAGGTTCTAAAGAATGCTTGACATTCACGTCTGTTAGACACTGTAAATCCTAAACAGACCATGTTAAAGAATAGAAACAGTTCTAATTTCAAACATCAATAATTTTATTAAACTCTTTGATCCAGCACCAGACGTTTAGATAATACACTATCTTACTAGTAACATTACTAATCTGATTATCTTTTGCTATAGGCTATAATAAACTACAATTAGCGGTTGGTCATATCGCAATGCCAAAACACAGCGGTTATCTGCTTCAGTTTTCCAGAAACTCCTTAGTTTATCCAAAGCTATTATACATCACTTCTACTTGTAAATTATCACGAAGAAATACAAATTCCTGGTTTCCTGTAACCCTAATAGATTGTGGAATAATATTGTGCGTGCGAAATATTACCAATTATGTAAATATTATTTTTAGTTTTAGTTTTCCATTTCTCTACGGCACAAAACCTTTAGCTTTAGACCTTTGTATTAAACGTATACATACATATTCTATTCCGCTATGAACTTAATTCGGTTTACACTTCATTTTAAATTCAAATTAAAATGGGAAATAAACTCCACCAGTTACCGCCCATTTAAAATCTATGCATATTCAACATTTATGGTAATCTGTAAATTTTCTTTCTTCCAGATGTCGTTCGTCGTCGATGTACGCTTTTACTAACCAAACTAACAATCCCGCTGCTACCTACCGAGGCTGAGCGATTTCACTAATAATGCTCGCTCTCTCGTGCGACCACGTTTCGAGTACACATTTACACGGTATTAGATGGATGAGTTAAAGATGTAACATCTTGTATGGCGCTTTGCGCTTGTCTGGTACGATGCCGGGTGCATAATGCAACAGAATCAACAGCAGCAAATTCAACAACAGCAATCACTGCAACAGCGTCATCAAGAACAACCACAGCATTCCAGTAGAGAGTCAACGCAGGAGGATCCTGAGAAGCAAGAGGAACATCATCATAGACAACGGCCTTTATATCGGAGATTCTTTAGTTACGTTCGAGAGGCGTGGACAGGCGTCAAGTTTGCTCTAGGTAATTTTATAAGATATTTACTCTGAGAGTAATCTATTTACTAATGCACTGGATTAGGTCTATTTTGACAAGTAAACGAGCAAGTTAGTTCTGATATTTATAAAAATTGAGTTTACTGAGACAGAATTTACACTCCTTCCTCATTTCTGTTTCTCAATTTTGAAGTTCCAAAACCAATTCTTACCCAAATCACTTAAACAGGTGCTAAACTATCTATGCACTATTACTAACTAAACCGCATACTTTTACTGTCTATATGGGCCTAAATGTAGCATGACTAGTAGTAGGTCAACATATGCATTTGGGCTTGTGTACTTTATTAATCTAGTTCAAGCATTGCTAGGTTTAACACATATCCATATGCTTAAAATTATTAACCACCAATGCCATAATCACATAAAGTTGCTTGGTGGGCATGCAACTCATTTATACATACAGCAACCCAAAAAAGTTAAGATAAATCTTCAAGAACTAATGAAGAATAGTTCATGTTTGCAACAACGATAAATTTGTCCTATATTCCAATCTTTGTAAATAATAGCATAACTTGCATGCGTATTTTCTAACGCATTTAACATATTTTAATGTAATATTATACTGAAGTAATTAAAACAACTTTGAGATTATCAGCATGCGGCTGTGCCCTAACTGACTATCTATTATAACTTTGTAGTTAACATACGAGTATGCTGTAGCTGAAAAGACTTTCTGTAGAATAGCAAAACATTCATCTTGCTTTGGAAGCGTTGTTTGCCTTCTTTTACTTTCAAATTTGCGACTGTAACTTCTAACTGTCTATATTTCTTGCCACAATGATTGCGAACACTATGGCATTGCTTTCAATAAGGCAATTACTTCTAATAGATTGATTCCAGATTTCTCTCACCTAAAAGATTTTTGCGGGAAGCAAGTAAATAAATTCTGGAGCTTGAGTGTTTGCCAACATCTGTGAACATTTGTGAACATCTGCGAGAGTTTATTTAGTGCATTGGTGTGTCAAAAGGTGGATTAAAAAATTATTGTTGTTAAGGGCTCATTTTCTCCGGAAAAAATAATTATTCGTCTAAATATGTAGCCTAATCAGTGAAAGGAAAGCTTCTCGAAGAAGAGCAACCTAAATAAAAACATGTCATGTGGTGTTAGTATGCATGTATGTTTCTGGTTTAGGGGTCACCCTTTACCAAGAGCCTTCTACCCCATCCTACTCATACGAATCAGCAATCATTCAGGCGACAGCAACAGGAAGGTTGGCTGCTTTTGAAAGGTAACTTTAATGGTTTGGCATTGATCCAGAAACCATTAAAAGAACATGGAACAAACTAATAGTTTTCTAAAATCGTTTCCGCTAAGGAGGGTGGCCACCTCTATGTATGTCTGTTTTTGGTTTATGAAGTTTCCATTGGTCAAAGGCTCCTATTCTAACCTACTCAGAGACATCTGAAATCATTCAAACAATAGTAACAGAAAATGAAGCCACCTTTGAAAAATAACTTAAGTTTTCAAGAACGCTTATTCACCTCTACAGAACACCAAACACTTTGACAATTGCCAACGCTCTTCGGCAACAATGCTGTCAATATGAATGACAGTAGTAAATCAGTTTTATTATCGCCTTGATAATAGCAGAATTTCTGTCGAAACGCGTTAGCAATTATCAAAGTGTTTGGCATTTTGTTGCTGATAGTGAATTAGTGTTCTACTTCGGCACCAAGAGAGCTCCAGTAAATATTTAAGTTTTCACATTAATGCATTGTCATCTAGAAACCATTACAAATGCGTTGAAAAAGTCAATATTTCCCTGAAACCCTTTCCGCCAGTAACACTGCAATCCTATTGGTAACGGAATCACAAAATACATTCGCTTTGTTTTAAGTTTTAAGTATCGTCGAATTTTACAACAAGCATAATCAACTGCATTCCGCATCGAGTTTTTTTTTGTTAGTAGATGGCTTCAACTGTAATTTTTCGCATCCCAGGAAAAGTACTTTTGCCAAAATACTTACCAAACTTCTATAGTACGAGGTATGATCAAAAACTAACTAGGTTTACACGGAAATGGAATTAATCTCCTTCAAAGTACTCTCCTTGGCTAAAAATGCACGTGTCCCAACGTTGAATCCATGACTGGAAACATTTCTGGAACGCTTCTTTCGGAAGGGCTTTCAGCTGCTCCTTCGTGGTTTTCTCAATGTCGGGAATGGTATCGAAACGTTTTCATTTTAGCACAGTTTTAATTTTTGGGAGGAGCCAGAAATGGCATGGTGCCAAATCTGCTGAGTAAGGCGGATGTGGACATACAGGAAGATTTTTCTTGGCCAAAAACTTGTGAACCAGAAGCAACGTGTAACACGGCGCATTATAGTGGTGCACAAGGAAGCCATTGGCCCATTTTTTGTCTCTTTCTTCAAATATCGTTTCTCAAACGTTGTAGTAGGACCTTGTAAAATTCAGAGTTTACGGCTGTTCTCCTTGGAACGAACTCTGACCGCACTATGCCCTCACTATCGAAAAAAACAATGAGCATTGTCTTCATTTGCGATTTTGATTGACATGCCTTTTTAGGGCATTTTCGTCTCAGGGTCATAGCCATAGACCCAAGTTTCATCCCCAGTTACAATTTTGGCTATAAAGTCCAGATCTGATTGAAAATGATCCTTCAATTCCGTTCAAACTGAAACACGATTTGCCTTCTGTTCGTCAGTCAAAAATCGGAGAACAAATTTGGCACTCACTCGTCTTATGTCCAAATTATCGTTTAAAATAATTTGCACAGACCCGTAAGAGATGTTAAGTTCCTCAGCAAGCTCTAGAATAGTTATTCTTCTGTTTGCACGAACAAGTTGTGCCACATTTTGCACGTTTTCGTGTGTTTTTGAGGTCGATGGACGTCGCAATCGTTGCTCGTCTTCAACCGACTCATGTCCGTTTTTAAATCGCTCATACCATTTGTTAACAGTCTTCAGAGTCACCACATTATCTCCATACACCGACTTTAACATTTCATGAGTCTCTTCGGCAGGCTTCTTCAACTTAAAGCAAAATTTAATGTTAACGCGTTGTTCGAAATTCATGATAGGCGACAAGATGATAAACACGGTCTCACTCTATCGACTCTGGATACTGACTAGCAAGTTAGATGGTGTAGTAGATGTACGATTCCTCAATGTGACAGATTGGTGATTGCTAAACGAGTAAATATTTTTTCTCAATAAGGCCTGCCTTTTGGTTTAAATTTACTTCCATTTACATATTACCAAAATAGAGTCTAACAGCTTTCGACGACCGTAGTAGCCAGTCACACCCAGCAATTTGTGAAGTAGACAGGTACTAATATCTTTACAAAAGCTGACACCATATTTACGATCACACATTAAAGGATGCCGCTAAATACGCGTGTATAAAATTATACAAAGTTTGATTTTTTGTAAATCCTTGTCGCCTTTTCCATTCTGTGGTATTTCCCACAGCTCAGCTTTGACTTTCAGATGGTTTAAAATTACATACTGTCATGGTCCTCCCAAATATTAGGAGTTTGGAAAACTATCTGAATGCATTGGTGTCTGTTAACTAATCTACATATCTGCTTAAATAGGGACATGCCCATTACGCTAGATACTGCACCTTTTGCCGCAGATAATGGCGTTTCTAGCGCACTATCCACGTTTTGGTATTTCTATGTGAAATGGTTTCTATTCGTTTTTACTTTGGCCACCTATTCATGACTTCGGAAATAATATGATTTCCTATGTTTTACAAAATTGAAGATAGTACAGTAT
>SMLS01039290.1:0-11271 GCA_004785975.1 Popillia japonica | reverse complement strand
ATCCTTCGTTCTAGGTCTTATTAACAGAGAAACTAACCAGCTGGTGATAGTTAAATATCCAGTGTACTTAGATGATTATATTATTGTTATGTAAGAAGTCGGTAAATTTATTGGAAGTTCTGTCACAGTTTTATACAGAAATAATCTAGTTGAAATACTCGATCTTGTGATTAACATTCATACTGTTCTGGAAGGATATGGCATGCTGTGTACGTCGTGTAAGCCAATGCCTCGAGAATTTAACATCAAAGATAGATATACTTATTTTATCGTACACCTCCAGAAGTGTTTGGAAAGCTTGTAGAAACGATGCATCAAATGATATTAGTTCATAGATATTTAATATGATGCGTAAAACAACAGCAATTCTGAGAATTGTATGGTTCTGAAGATTACAACAACCAATATGTAACACCGTTAATGTATACCGTTTCTATTACACCTACGTAAATATGTATGTATTTAACAAGAATGCTGTATCAATCAGGATACCGGAGAACATTACTGAAATATTAAAAAGCTCTTAAGTATTTATAATGCAACAGATGTTTAATTACGGGTATAAATACCATCGTTTTAACATCGCTAAGACAACAAATAACATTTTAATGTATCAGATACAAAACGAATGATCTCAACGATGCCGTACATAAATTAGCTTTTACGTGATGTATGCTCAGAAGAATTTTAATTGCCAATTTTTTCACAATGCGTATATATTTAAAGCTATGAATGTATATATTCGCAGCAACATTGTTTCGAAGTGTTGGTGAATTTATAATTTGTTTCTGCAAATAATAAAGATTTGTTTCTGCAGATAATAAAGTACTGATTTAAGTAGGTAGAGACAATGGTCGAATTTTATTTATTTACAGTGGACATTCTGTGACATTAGCAAGCGATCTCTGATTGTAGTCGAAAGATTTTTAAGGAGTGCAAATAGTTTTTTGAGATTACCGATGCTACCCTACATGTGTGTTATTCTCCAACCGAATTCAGAAGCTTTTGAAAACTTCTGAAGAAGTTGACAGCATGATCAGCCAAAAAGCAGTTACACGACAACACCAGGAAGACATATGTACATATCTATTATGGATTACGGTCGTGGAAGCTTACACTCAACTAACGCAAGACTTACTTACCAACTTCGTTCTTCTGTAGAAATTTTTTCTCTTTAGTGTGTCCTAAACTTAAGTTGGCTTCTATCGTATGACACCCTTATTATAAGATGCGAATGGAAGAAGAATATTCAAAGACGGTTTCTTAAATATCTATGATTTACATAGAGCATATAATTGGTGGTATTCATGTATACCTTTTATTTATGATCAAAATATTCACACCAGGGTTGATTTACCCATTTTGTTAAGTTACTTATTGCTCATAACACAATGCGTTCCTATGGTTTATCTCATACTAATCGAAGTGTTATGATTACATGTTGTGTTAATGTGCAATGGTTACAACAGAATACGTTATTTGTGTCATACATGTATCTATCCACAACTGTGCAGACTGATGCTGGTACTTAGAATGCACACGCAGCTTATTGTTACTACGAAACTTGTAATTTAAACTATATAACTTATTGCTTATAGCGGGTGTTATTATGTATTCGTGTGGTTTCTTATTTTTATTTTTTGATGTACTCTTCTCGAATATCAATACACTTTTTCAAACAGTGCTCCAGTCTTTTCAAGTCGTCGGAAAAGTAGGATTTTTTGGGATCTGCAAAATAACCATCTGTAGCGGAGATGATGTACTCATTTGCAGCAAATCTCTTTTCTGCCAGTGATTTTTTCACGGTTGGGAATAAGACAAAGTCGCTGGGGGCTAGATCTGGTGAATATGGTCTATGAGACGCGCAATTCATTTAATTTGGACACGACAATGCGGGATGAATTAGCCGGTACATTGTCGTAATGGAAAAGCACTATTTTCGGATGCAAACGAGGCCGTTTCTCTTTCAATACTGCATCGAATTGGGTCAATAAATTGCTGCCGTGTTGCCCCGTGGCGGTCCTTTCTTCCTGCATATAGTCGATGATGGTCACACCTAGGGAATCTCAAAAAATGGTTGGTATGACCTTTCCGGCCGATGGAACGGTCTTTGCTATTTTTCTTCACCGATTCACCCAGAAAAGTTTATTGCTTCGATTGTTCCTTGGTGTCCTCTATGTAGTGGTGGATCCAGCAACGGTTACTATACGCATAAAGAAGTCCCTTGCCAAAAGCTTTTTCATAAACAAAATTTTGTGTAGGATATGGCCAACGCATTCTTCTGACATGCCTGTTGTTTCTGCTATCTCTTTCAGCTTCAATCGGCTAACATGACATCATGAATTTTATCGACCATTTCGTCGTTGGTAGCGGTTTCTGGGCGCCCATGGTGTGGTTGTGCGCCCACGTTTGCACTTGCTCACCCAAAAACTAATGATCGGAAAATTATGGAGTAGATCCGCCATGAGCCTCTAGCAAAATATTTCGAAGTTCCGTAGCCTCCTTCCTAGCCATCCAGAAGTGTTTTCTTACTGTATGAAATTCGATTTCATCAGTTTTTGCGAAACCGCCTGGCTTGCTACACAATGGTATATTATAATGCAAGTGTATAAGCAAGCCTTTAAAGCACGCGCGACATGTTTAAAAACACGACGCGAAGCGGAGTGCTTTTAAATCGCGCAAGTGCTTTAAAGGCACTTATACACGCGTATTATACTCTATTTTTTATTATACCTGTACTACAATGCGAAAATAACAAAAAGAATAGAAGAATTGGCGTATTTTACAAAGTAGCGTGTGGTTCTAATTTTTAATAATGAACAGAGAAACGGTTAGCAATTATTGTTGATTGGTTGCTATGACATTTATGTCAAATTTTGTGAATTTAGAATGGACAATATGAGTGGAGAGATTTCCTCGGAAGTTGAACGATTAGCTGAGTAAGCCGAATTGAAATTAATTCCACAAAAATCAAAAATTGCATATTATAAAGAATATGAGAAATTATTAGCTTGGATGACAAAGAAGAGTTACCACACTGTGGACGAAACATTGATGCTATTGTGGCGCGATTACTGTCATTACTGTCATATGTAATGACAGTATGTATGTTGTTGCCTAGGCGACTTTAAAATACCCCGGTGTTTTAACCGCCCGGTTTCGCACGCAAATGCGTTCGAGATACGAACATCATAATGCTGCATCATAATGCAGGTATAACAAAAAAGACATTCTTAAACAACAACTATTGACAGTAGACGTCTGAAATGTTGTAAAAAAAAGAAGTTGGTCTTGCCGACCAATTGAGCTACATACTTCTAAAGTCACTAGATACATAAAGTAGCGCAATTCAGTGGTCCAATATGTAAGAGAGAGAAGTCATTTTGTAGGACACAATATGGCGGAATATATTTGTGTACTTATTAAATTTAAATGACATTGGCAGTATGTGTTGTCATTTGCAAGTTGTTACTTCGCATTTTGTATTATTTTTCCTTTTTTTGATTTTAATATATATATTGTTTTCGATTTCTAAGTTATTTCCATTATGCCAGTGATTGAATACGAAAAATGATTTTTTTTTGACTACATTAAAAGTTATTTTTGTATGTATATAGATTGCAAAATACCATTTTTGCAATCCAGAATTAAAGTTTAATTCAACATAGTCTCAAATACAATTCAAGCGAGTTTCATTTTCGCACTTAATGAATGTAGTGTAAAAGTTAGTTTTGAATTTTTTTCAATTTCACGCGGACACAATATGGCGGCCAATTGCTCGACTTTATGTATCTAGCGGCTACCTACCTTCGTGCGCCATCCCTTGCCGACTGCGGAAACACTTCAGGTCGCCCTTGTATTCTACGAATCTTTTGTTGTTTGATGATTCTAATAATGAAAAACCATTTTGTCTCGCAGATACAGGGCAACAAATACCTACAAGATTTTTTGAAAACGTCTCTAAGTAGGACGCAAAACATCAATGTTCTCAAAGACCGTCGAAGTCTTTCCAAGTAACCAGAGTGGCTTTTTTAGTTAGAAGGACCCAGAATTTCCATTCGGGTGCTGTAAACTAGTAAGTTTAGATGACCTCCATATAAAATATAAGTTTAGGGATGAAGCAGGCCGGAATTGAGGTCCATTTCGATAAAACAAATGAACTCGATCTGTTTCTGTTAAAAGCCATCACATTAAAATACCTTCGTAAATTTTTTTTTGCGCAAAAGGATCCAATATATGCAACGCCAATGGAGAGAATGCAGTACGTCCAGATACATATTAAGAAGTGACTGAATCTATTGTGTGTTGTATTATAGATCCGTGTATGAAGACCTCTTTAATGATTTTTCTCCATTCAGTTAAACACTTTCATCAATTAGAAGAAATAAAGGTACTGAAAGAGTGTACACAAAGGAAGTACAACATATATGTATAACGCTGCAAGTCAAAAGATTTTATTCAAATTATTGAACTAATTCTTAAAATTAGGTGAATTGTTACTAGCACCATTGTTGCAGTATCGTGAAATCGTGAAATGAATCAGTGAAATAATCTAAAACAGCAAAACGTAGTGTTTACATAGTGTAACACGTATTTTTTCATTATTTAGCATTAGAAAAATTATTTCCTATATATAAATTCTGTCAAATCGCAATACTTTGCTTGGTTGAAGGTCTAGAATTTTAAACTGTGGACAGTGATCACATAAGACATGTAGTTAATTTTTCATAGTTACTTTCCACAGACATTAGTAAGTGGCCAACACTAAATTGTCTTAATTGCATTAATAATCATATCTCTCAGTTCAGATTTCATAAAGTAATTAAGTAGCAACGAACAAGTTGGTATTTCATGCTTGTATTCTTTAATTTTGTATGACGATAAAAGTACAATCCTGCTTCTACGATAGTATCCGAAATAAATTAAATTATAGTCTCACCTCTTAAAAGAAATATCCAATTAAAGGCGTGTATCATACATCAAATAGATAGCTACATTTAAAATGGAACTATCCTTCTTGAAACTATATATTTGGGTCTATACATGGAACGAGTGTGGTCAGCCGGGTTGGGCAACTGTAATGCTTGCTAGTTATTATTCTACGTAGCTACCGTCTTACGCAAGAAATTATGATATTGATGATATCGGAGAGGACGCTGAGAACGGAGTTAATAAGCAAACCGACATGCAAGATATCCAACGAGCCAGTCCTCCGAGGCGGCCATGACACTTACCAAGCATAGCCTGCACCTTTTAGTCTTGCATAACAAGCCGAGATAGTGTATACGGGATTTAAACCGTCTAGGAGATTTTGCATGATTATGGTAAATATCTGTCGTGTTCCTTCAAAGGGTAAATAAAAATGTATTATACATGCATTAAGATGTAAACGATTGGATTAAGGCGATAACGCACTCGAATCGCCTGGGAGATGTATTTTAAGCTGTGGTTCTGTCATATACACTGACGATAACTTAGCGTCGTGCAAGGAGATCGTTGAATGTATTTAATAACGTTATCTAGCTCTTAAAAGAGTATTAAAAGCAAATATTGTAGATTATAATGGGTAGTTTCAATCTTCCAATTTGTGTTTAAAGGCACGCGATCCTAGCACATGCAAAATGAACGGAAGACGTATCTTTTAATTTGTCTATATAAGTAGGTATATAAAGGCGGTTATGTATGTATTATATAGTAAATTACATTAAACGATTAACCAGAAGAAATTAAAGAAGTGACCGACGCTTTTTACAATATCTCATCAGGTTAAATTTGGGTTAATTTCACAATTATTCGCACAAAGAAACAAAATCGATTTTACTGGTCACTATCTTAATAAAGCTATTTTTCTTTGTTTCATTTTTCTAACACTACCACAACAGTAACAAGGTTACTCTTATGACTAACATGTACTACTCTACTACTTTTACGATAAATATTAATCTTAGCATAAGCGACCTATTGCATCTCTATATGTAAAAATTTTTAGGCGTGCATCTTAGGTTTAAGAAACACCGCCACTTGTCTCCCAAAATGTGGTGGTCACTGATCTTGCTGGAACAAGAGGCCAAGAAGAGCGCCAAAGGAGTATCTTCCATGTAAGGCAATTATTCTACCACAAAGTGAAGATAAGTTTCTGTATTACGATGTTCTTTAAAAAAAATAAGGCCCAATAATATGATTACTTAATAAGCCGCACCACACGTTAACGGAAGAACAAATTTGATGGTTAACCCCCTCATCTGTAAGAAGTATGTGTGAAATAATATCCAAATTATTTTGTAACCAATGGCTTTACCGTACTCGATTTTCTAAATGTCAAGGAAGTAATGTTGGACTTTTTGTAAATGATTAGTATAGTGTAGATTGCTCCTTATATTGGTTTGATGCATTCGTGTTGTATGAAAGAATCTACCTATACTAGCAGAGGGACTTTGTTGCACTACTTTAGCGTTCCAAAATCTATCTTTTTGTACACAACGATTTGGGAAAGATCATGTCCCTTGTAACCAGCAAAAAGCTTTTGAAAATGTTGTGTGGCGAGGAACAATGCGATCTGAGGTATTCCGCAGCTGCAGCTCTTCCATCGCAAAGAACATCAACCATATCGGCATATTCTGCATTAGTTAAACGCGGTATAATGGTTTAAATTAATACTACAGTACAAAAGACATTAATTTGTCAAGCATAAGTCAATTCACCTATCGATCGTATAACATTTTTTGATTGTACTTACGTATGATTTACTTTTTTTTATTTTCCAAAATAATGGACTCATCAAAAATGGAGGCTACGCAGGATATACCACCCCCCAGAGGATGACCACAGAGTGGAAACAGGTCTACGAGTTCCCATATTAAAAAAGGAGATCCAACGCAACGCATGAACTATAGTGCAATTATGCTATTATGCAACATACAAAATATTAACATCAAAGGTTAGAAAGGCCCTACGGAGATATATCGAGGGATAACTCAGAGAGTGTCAACAGGGTTTCAGAAAAAGATGATCAACACATGCTGTTCATTGACTTTAGCAGGCATTCGATATGGTAAATAGAAAAAGCTTATTCAAAGAACTACAGAATTAAACGTATCACCAAAGCTAATAAGACTAGTGAAAATGACAATGGACGAATCGACAGCAAAAGTAATAAGAAGTGATGAAACAACCGACGAAATTAAAATTGAAAACGGTGTAAGACAAGGAGATGCATTGTCAGTAATTCAGTTTAGTTGTATTAAAAATCATTACAAAAGAGGCAGCAACTAGAGAACATATTTTCGGAAAGGTGGATACCTTCCAATAAATAGGAATAATGGTGAATGCAAATAATAATAGAAGTGAGGAAATTAAAGAAAAGATAAGAACAGGTAATATGTAGAACATACAGAAGATATCAAAAGCTATTGAAGGACAGAAATATCAGTAGAAAAACCAAACTAAAAATATATGACGCAGCAATTAAACCAGCAAGGACAGCGGAAACAAATTGTTTAGCAAACAAGGGCGAACAAAACCTGAGGAAAATACTAGGAAGAAAGAGGACAGGCGAGAGTGAAGAAGAATACGGAATAGTATGGAACCATGAAATAAATTAAAAAAATTAATAATAATAATCTTTATTCATCCCAGGATGTTTTCATATTAGTATATTATGACACTAGTGCATAATCAGGCTTTTAAAGCACGAGTAACGAGTTTTAAGCCACGACGCGAAGCGGAGTGGCTTTAACGTTACGAGTGCTTTAAAAGCTAATTATGCACTGTGTCATACGATGTTTTTTAGTATAAATGCGACAATAATTTTAATTAGAAGAAATCAAATCAATAATTTCAATACATTTTATCGAGTGATATGTGTCTCTATATTATGTCATTTGACATTTCACTTAATTATTAAACCTCATTGTTGTATTAATAATGTCGACAGAAATTCAAAAACTAGCTGCTGAAGCTGAATTCTGTTTAATACCTGCAAAGTCCAAATAATAATTCAAATCAATAATCAATAATTCCAATACATATTATCGAGTGACATGTACCTATATGTCATTTGACATTTCCTGACATTTGACTGGACTATTAAACGCTTGGGATTGGCTGTTACCAAGCAACTTTTATACGCACGCCGTGCGATAAACGCCCGATTATGCACGCTTATGAGTGTGCTTTGATTGGTTTATGATGCATGCATACTAAAAACACTATTATGACTCTTACTAACTAAATGTTACATATACCTACGTTTAACATACAAACTACAGTATTTCTTAAACTGACTTATACTACTCGCCTGTTTTGCTGCACTAGACATTTCATTATATAATTTCAATCCTTTGTAATATAAATTATTCTGTGAACAAGACTTCTTATTTAACGGCAATCTAAAACTATTTATATTTCTCGTGTTATATGCATGTATATCACAATTGTATGTAATATATCTATTTAAATAATTAGGCATTTTACTATGTACAATTTTATATATCAAAACCAAACAATTAAAATAAACTCTTTGTCGAACACTAAGCCACTGCAACACCTGCAGCATGAGATATATTTTTGTGTATCTGTTACAGTGCCATATTATTCGCATTGCTTTGTTTTGCAACTTCTGCAATTTAAACATATCACCATATCCTATTAGAGGCATCACACTGGCACAGTACTCAAAGTGTGGGACAATAATACTTTTATATACCAGAATTCTCACCCAGGTATTAAGTTTGGAACTAATTCTACCAAAGAAACCTATTTTCTTAGCAACCTTTTTAACTATATAGTCTACGCGGCTCTTAAAAGATAATGTGTTGTCTATAATAATACCAAGGTATTTAATTTCTTCTACAAGTTCTATATGTGCACCATCAACAACAATGTCACTATTAGTATCCGCACACAACTGTTTAGCACCAATTGTCATTGCTTTTGTGTTGGACGTATTTAATTTAAGTTTATTTACTTTTAACCACTTAGAAAGTATTTCTAGTTCCTTGTTAATTGCAGTTTCAATATTATTCTCTGTAACACTCACAAGTGTATTATAGGCGAACAGCAAAGCAGCCCAAAGCAGGGTGGCCAGCTAAGAATGCAAAGTGCTGTAGCTCGTAAACTATTCGTCCGAGCGACTTGCGGAAAAAAATATATTACTAAAGTGGAGAAAAGAAGACCGTGGAAAATATTCTCACATTTCCAAGATGGTCGCCAGAGGGCGTAACCGTCATTTTAAAATTTTAAAGTGATTTTTCACTGAAATTCACATAGTAAATGTTACTAAAAAATATGTGCCTTTTAAAGCTGAGTTTTAGTCGAGCAATTTTTGTTTAACATTTTTTGACGTATCTATTAAAATAAAGTGGTGGGAGGTAATTTGATGTTTCTTTAAATAAACAGCTGTAACTCCGAAACGACTGAACGGATTTTAACAAACTTGGTCTCGTTGGAAAAAGCATTTATTGTTCCATAAAACCCATCTTACCTATGACTTCTCTAATTTTTGGTGACGCCGCTAGAACTCGCTGTTTGTTATAATAACAGAAAATTGCAAAATTCTCTAAAAAATCAAATGCAATAATATGACTTTTTTTCCGTAAAAATCCAGTGAAATGATACCTAAATAGGTTAGTGTAAACGATATCTCGATATCTTATTCGTAGCTTGAAATATCGAAGAAAAAAAATTTGTTGTCATATAATTTTTAAAAAACACCGGTATATATTGTTGTTTATTTGTCATTTTTCAAGATTCAATGACAAAATTTCATAATTTAATCAATTTTAAATAATAAAAGTATTTTTAGTTCAAAAAACTGGAAAAATTGTGCTGGAGCACAATCAGAAGAAAGTACCGATTTTGAAATAAAGCTAATGTGTCCTTCAATGTTCGAACTGTCTTGCATCACACTCAATGCATTAATGCATGCCGTTTATGGATGGACATTACATCAGCTTCAATTCCTGCTCTTGACGGGTTACAAATAGGCTATAGTATGTTCATCTCGTCTCTGACTGTGGGTGGAATTTGGTAAACAAAATATCTTTCAACCGACCCCATAAACAGAAGTTAGAATAGTAGAACAGGTGAATTCTGGCGATGACAGTGGGCAAGGAAATAGTTACTTGCCGAATCCACGTCTGGTGATATCTTAGAACTAAATGTTCTCACACATTTCTTCAGAAATGTGCTGGGCAACCGTCTAGTTGCAAAAACATATATTGCCGTAATTGTAAGTGCATATCTTTTAATAAAATTGGCCATTGGTTTACCAGAAAATCAAGAAACATGGCACATAGGCAGAAATAGGGCAGATAATAGTTCCAACCAGGATACCACACAATATAAAGCCGATATTGTTGTTATTATTATTAGTATATGGAGACTCCAATAGATGTGACGTTGCGGTTCGAACAAGAGGCTATTTGTAGTCTGTTAAGAGCAGAAATTGAAGCTGCTGCAATGTCCATGCATGAGCGGCTCCAACACTGCATTGAGTGCGATGCAAGACAGTTCGAACATTGAAGGACGCATTAGTTTTACTCCAAAATCGATTCTTTTTTCTTATTATGCTCCTGCACGTTTTTTCTATTTTTTTTTAACTCAAAATACTTTTATTATTTAAAATTGATTAAATTATGAAATTTTATCATTGAATCTTGCAAAATGACAAATAGAAAACAATATATACCGGTGTAATAGCGTTATTTTTTTAAAATTATATGACAACTATTCTTTCCTCGATATTTCAAGCTACGAATAAGATATCGAGATACCGTTTTCACTAACCTATTTAGGTATCATTTCACTAGATTTTTATGGAAAAAAAGTCATATTATTGCATTTGACTTTTTAGAGAATTTTGCAATTTTCTGTTATTACATCAAAAAGCGCGTTCTAGCGGCGTCACCAAGAATTAGAGAAAACATAGGTAAGATGGGTTTGATGGAACAATAAATGCTTTTTCCAACGAGATCAAGTTTGTTAAAATCCGTTCAGCCGTTTCGGTGTTACAGCTGTTTATTTAAAGAAACATCAAATTACCTCCCACCACTTTATTTTAATAGATACATCAAAAAATGTTAAACAAAAGTTGCTCAACTCAAACTCAGCTTTAAAAGGCACATATTTTTTTAGTAACATTTATTATGTGGATTTCAGTGAAAACTCACTTTAAAAATTTAAAATAACGGTTACGCCCTCTGGCAGCCATCTTGGAAATCTGGCAATATTTTCCACGGTCTTCTTTTGTCCACTTTAGTATTAGTTTTTTTT
>SMLS01039288.1:0-13472 GCA_004785975.1 Popillia japonica | reverse complement strand
ATACAATATCAAATATCAACAAATATGTAACATTTAGATTTCTTTTAACCTAACTTATTTCTAAATACAGTAAACGAGCCAACTGGCAATCCTTTTGTTAACATATCCGCTTAATTTCTACTTGTCTCAATGTAACATAGGTCAATTAATTCTTTTTTGATATTTTCATGCACAAAATTATATTTAAGATCGATATTTTTCACCCTTCTGTTGTTGGTTGGATTTTTAATTAGTGCAATACACCCCTGATTGTCTTCAAATATTTTTAGTTTGTTTAAGTTTAATCCAAAATCCTGGAAAGGTTTTCTTAACCACAAACCTTCGCATACGGCAGCGCATAGAGCAATTAGCTCTGCCTCCGTTGTGGATAAAGAAACACAGTTTTGCTTTCTTGTAGCCCACATTAACGAACTATCGAATACCTTAAACACGAATCCAGAAACACACTTTCAATCGTTTTGATCCCCACCCCAGTCTGCATCTACATAACATATTAAATCTATTTCAGGCTCTTTACATCGATGTAACTCTAATCCTATATTTTTAGTTTCCTTTAAATACCTAAGAACCCTTTTCATTTTCATATAATTCCAGACCTCAACCGAAACTTTATCTTAATATCTTGAAAAATGATTAAGGGAATAACATATATCAGGTCTACTTCCTAACATCAAATACATGAGGCATCCCAGTAGTTCACGAAAAGGTTTCTGAGCGATATCATTTCATCTTTTCTAACACATGAACCAAATTTCAATTTTGCATCAATAGGTATACTTAAAACCTTATAGTTTTCCATGTTAAATCGCCTTAAGATACTCTCTATACCTAATTTTGATTGACTTCATTTTAAATGCCTTTATTTCTATCATAAGAGATTTCTAGTCCTAAAAAATGTTTTAGTTTACCTTTATCTTTTATCTTAAATTTGCTCATTAATTTCTCCTTTATTTCTAAAATGATACTTAAATTTGAGCCTGCTAAAATGATAGCGTCGACATAAATTAGTAAGTACATCCTTTCATTTCTTATATATAACATACATATATGTACAAACAAAAATCATTTTAGGATCGCACAAAACCTAATTGTAATAAGTGATCATTAATTTCGTCATTCCAACATTTAGAAGACTGTTTAAGTCCATATAATGACTTTCTTAGCTGAAGTACATTAGTTTCTTTACATTTTACACCTTGTGGTGTCCCGTTTAAAAATGCATTCTTTACGTCTAACTGTTGAAAATGAAATTTATACTAGTTCCCTAAAATTAATAGTGCCCTAATAGTTGTCATTTTTGCAACAGGAGAATAAACGTCATCATAATCTATATTATTTCCTAGCCTTATATTTGTCATTTTCATCTGTTTCTATATTTTTATATGTAAACACCCATTTTGTATCGAAGATCCTCACGCCTTCTGGTTTTCTGACTTCATTCCATGTCTTGTTCTCCTCTATAGCCTTTAATTCTGTATCGATTGCATTTGACCAAAATTTATTGTTTTTTCTATGTTTCAATTCTTCAAAACTTCATTTTCACACAACAACATTTTCAACAAAACGGGTTGCACCAAAGCCATGTACATTTCGTAGTCTTTATATTTTATAGGCATCTTTACTCTACGTTTTTCTGTATCACTCTCTCCTAGAACCGTATCATCGCCTTCAGATTCATCGTCTATAACGGTATCTTGATAATCATCTTCCATTTCATTTTCCTTGTCATTCTCGCCATCTTCATCATCATTTACCACATCTATTTTTCTGGTATACCAAAAAACCTTTTCATTGAACTCAACATCTCTCGATATAATAACCTCCCTTCCCTATATTCCACAATCTATAACCTGTTGGAGCGTATCCCAACATGACGTATTTCTCTACTTTTGAATCAAATTTACCTCCACTTATCTCTTTTGGGATATGACTGTATATGCTGAACAACCAAAAATTCTAAGATTTCTGGCATCTGGTTTGATTCCATTCCATGCTTCTGCAGGTGTTATTCTAGGTAAATTACATGTAAGTCCCCTATTCATGACATCAGCTGCAAATTGAATTGCTTCTCCCCAAAATCCTTTAGGTACATTAGAATCTGCAATCATCGCTCTACTTCTTTCTACAAGGCTACGGTTCATTCTCTCCGCCTTACCATTTTGCTGTGGAGTGTACCTTACTGTACAATCTAAGATTATTCCCCTATCCTTGCATAAATTAACAACATCCTGAGACCTATACTCCCCTCCGTTATCACATCTTAGGTTCGAAATTTTAGAATGAAATTTTGATTCTGCCATATTTTGATACTCTTTTTTGTTAAATACATCGCTTTTCTTTTCAATTAAATAAACTACAGTGAAATTTGAATAATTGTCAATAAACGTTACAAAATATTTTTTTTTCCATCATATAATTGTGGAGATATTGGTCCACACACATCAGAATGAATAATTTCTAACATTCTATTATTCTTTGCTCTGTTGCCAAACGGTATTCTAGACATTTTCCCACTTATACATGGTTCACAGAAATCTACCTTTTGTATTTTAATGTTTTCACTTATGCCATTTACCATATTATTTTTTATTAATTTATCTAACCCTGAAAAACCGACATGTCCGTATCGTTTGTGTCATTTCATAAATTCATTATCCATGTTTTCAACATTTAAACATTCTGAACGAGTGATGCTGAATGAAATTTCATATAAATTATTTCTGCATCCTAACTCATATCCTTATCAAATAATTTTATACAACCGTTTTCAAAAACTATCTTTATGTCTAACATTTCCAATCGTTTAACTGATTATAAATTTTTTCGTAGATTTGGTACATAGAGCACATTCTTTATGATACATTTAACCTGGTTATTGTCAATTTTACTAAAGGCTTCGATATTTCCTACACCTACAGCTAATAAGAAATTGTTTTCCTTAGCAACTGCATTTGAATAGGTTTCTCAAGCATAACTAAGTCACAAAAATAATTCTTTTGATTCACCATATGGTCAGTACAACCTGAATCGATAAAGAACTTTAACAGGTTTAACATTTCATACTCACGATTTTCATTGTTTGCTAAACCCATAAAGCACACACTTTTGTCCACGCTGTTACTATTAATTTGTTGAGTTTGGTTTTTATTACTTTGGACAACGTTGCTCCTATAACCATTATTGCGATCCCTACCGCGGTTTCTGTTGTGGTTACCCCTGCTATGGCTGCTTTCACTGCTGTTGTGATGAAAATTTCTTCTGTAATACTCATTTTCTGTTCTACTTTGTACACAATCTGGAAATTGTCCCTGACTTCGACCTGCTTGTCCATAATCCTGAACATATCCTCGACTGTGATGACCTTGTACGTAATCTTGCACTTGACCTTGACCTCGATCTCTCTGTTGATGCCCATAGGATTATGACAGGTACAGTGAATAAAGCGAAAGCAGCTTGGAGTATTACCTATTAACTCTAATAAGAATAAGCCATCGGAAAAAATTACAAAATTAACCGCGAAGGACGGCATATTAGATAGCTCATTGGATATTGGTAACTACTTCAATAAGCGCTTCAATACCGCAGTAGAAAATCTTGCTATAAGTGTCAATGGTTTTCGTTTTCTTGATAATGAGTTGTCTCAAACATCGAATATATTTTTCTTGTATCCTACTGAGATGGAAATAATTAATATCGTGAGAAGCCTTAGGAATACCTACTCATCTGGTCAAGATAATGTTAATACCAATTTGGTAAAAGAATGTATAGAGGAAATTGCGTCACCTTTGGCGAAGATAATTAAATAATTCTTTATCTGAGTGCGTTTTCATTGACGCATTAAAAATTGCCAAAATTGTACTAGTATTAAAAACAGGAGCAACATGTATAGTAGAGAATTATCGACCCATATCTTTATTAAGTCTTTTTTCTAAATTAATTGAAAAATTAGTAGCAACCAAACTGCTAAACTTCTTAGACAAAGAAAGGGTCGATCAACTACCTCTGCAGTATTGAAGTTTCTAGACGAACTTTATAGAAATGTAGACATAAAAAAACGCATGTGTTGGATGTTTAGTAGACCTCAATAAGGCTTTTGACTTAGTTGACCATAAGATCTTATTAAAAAAAATAGAATGTTATGGTGTAAGAGACGTTGCGTATAAATGGTTTGCAAGCTATTCACATAATAAGATCCACTATATAAACTTTATGTGAACTATACATACAGGTATGTCGCTACCAAATGCTTTTATGTTTGCGGATGGTACATCTTTACTTGCAAGTGCTGAAAAGGAAGGCATTGAACACATGAATAGTATGCACCGTAGTTAGGGATTACCATCTCTTTCTAACACATTGTATGATTATTAGTAATAGAATAATAGAAATAGATATAAAAAAAAATTAAAATAGTTATTTATTATACAAGGGAAAAAGTATTAGATTTTAGCTCGAGGTTGACAAAACATCGAGAGTTAAAAAATGAACATTTTTAATTTAGAATTTTCTTGTACTTCATGGGAATTAGTAGAAGCAGTGAAAGTAGCATCACTTAAAACTATTGCCAGCTAAATCGCGGAAAACTTACGAAATTGTACAATGCACATTTAACAACTGTCATTTTGACACATCGGGGAAAACAGTACTCACTTTCTTCCCGGGGAAAAAATGATTTCATAAAAAGAGACATTTTGTTCCCCGTCAAGAGGGATAAAATGTCAACTTTTTACCGTCACAGAAAAAAAAAACGTTTATTCGATCCTATTTGATTGTATTGGTTGAACTTATTACTAAAATAATCATTAAAGATCTTATATGCTGCAAATTCGTTATATATTTAAATACAATAAATCTATACATTTATATATTTTGTACAAATAAAAATTGTAAACTACATATAATGATCTTTAGAATCAAAAGAAACACATAAAAGTGGAAGTCCATTTGTTGTACTTCAGCATAGGTTGTTATATTTCCTACGTGCTCCTGCTGCTGGTCTTGATTGATAAGCTGATTCTATAAAATAAGCACTAAACAATTTGCTTAATATTCGATCTCCATAGGGAAAAAAATCAACAAAAGCACATCTATGTTATGTTTTATTGCTTCATATTTTCTATAATCGCAATGTGACAGATCAAGATAAATTCACCTAACTTGACAGTTATCTATATTTGTGCTACATTTGTGCCTCACGCCTGCCTAGTATAGGGATAGTCCGATGCCATTCCAGTTATTGCATAATATGCGGTTCAATGACTGTAGCGTAACTAACTGTCGTATAGGAGTGTCTTTCATTTGATGATTTTACATTTATAAGTTAGGACATGATTCGAGAACGTTAATAGTAATGTAGATCAAAGAAAGTTATATTATGTCATGGTTTGTAAAATATATACAGTATAATAAATGCACAAGATAAATGTACAATAAAAACCTTGATGTTTCGCTACTAGTATAAGTGGCTTCTTCAGGATCAAAGAGTGTCTGCGGAGTACCAGAGAGTCACGGTAACTCGACGTGTAAACCACGGTAGAGGCGTAAGCCTTCTGGTGGATAAGGGATGTCAGAAGATTACGATAACTCGACGTGTCAACCAGAAGGTTTTCGCCTCTAACGTGGTTGATACGTCGAAGGAGGAGGACCACCACTTAATCTTAATTTTAAGTTATTAAAGCATCTTCTTTGTCTTTTCCCCAAGTCGATTCAATCTTTTTTTTAAGCAACTCACGTAGGGGAGCAGTGATTGTTGAATATTGTGGTATAAAGCGCGCTAGATAATTCGTCATCCCCAATTTTTTTTGCATTTCCTTTAAATTACTAGGAGGCTTAATATTTACAATTGCTTGAATTTGGGTAGGATCTGCTTTGACCCCGTTTTTCGAAATTATCATACCTACATGTATGATTTGTTTTACTTTGTATTGTATCTTATTATGATTAAATTTTATGTTATATTTCTTTGCTCTATCTAACATAATATTCATTATCCTATCATGATCATCAATATCAGTCCCTGCTATTACTATGTCGTCAAAGTATATTTCTACTCCCGGAATATCTCCGAATACTTTTGTATTTAATTTCTGGAATACTTCTAGAGCTGAACAAATCCCGAAGGGCATTCGCTTATACCTATACCTCCCAATTGGTGTTGCAAAGGTACATAAAAAACTACTTTCTTTATCTAGCAACACTTGGTGAAACCCATCTTTCCCAGCTAATCTATCACAAATTTCTTCCGGAGAGGGAATTTGAAATATTTCTCTTTTAATACTTTCATTTAATTCTTTAGGGTACAAACATAAGCGCAAACTTTTGTTTGGCTTCTCTACAATTACTAAGTTATGTACCCAATCTGTAGGTTCATCTACTTTACAAATAATATCTTTTCTGACTAGTGTATCTAATGTATTTTTTAAGTTAGGCAAAATACTTGCTGGAACCCTACGTGTAGGTTTTACTACTGGTTGTGCCTTAAGTACAATTTATATTTCCCTACTTTTCCTAATCCTGTAAATACACATTTATTTTCGTTTATGAATAACTCTTTTTCATTTGTTTTGCTTACAATAGTACTGATTCGAGATATTAATTTAAATCGTACACAATCATCTCTACCCAAGAGTCGCGATGAATCAATATCAACAACTGTGAATTTTGTAAAAAATACATTATTTCTCTACAGCTTAAATATACTGCCCCTAACGGTACTACTCTGTTTTTATTATATAGGGTGTCTGTAAAAGGTCTTTACACACGTCTACCACATATTCCTTAGACCAAAATAAGGCGATTTAAGTAAACTTACCTTAGTCCAAAGTCGCTTAGTTTGGGCGCTATGCGGCCTTGAAGTTAAAATTTTGAAATCGTTTTTTTAATATAAATTCAAAACGGCTTATGCGATTTTTATAAAATTTGGC
This sequence comes from Popillia japonica, assembly GCA_004785975.1. Lineage (NCBI taxonomy): Eukaryota > Metazoa > Arthropoda > Insecta > Coleoptera > Scarabaeidae > Popillia > Popillia japonica. Next base: position 6,549 of record SMLS01039288.1, on the reverse strand, counting down.
ATGATTAGTTAGTATTATTGGGCGAATATTTTGAGAAAATTTCAAGAAAATACCAATAGCGGAAGTGAATGAAACACGCATGACCATTAAGAAAATTAACATATTTTTTTTTGCTGTCTGTAGTAGAGACACGAAATAGTTTCTATTGGATATAGTATTCAAAAGCGATCAAATTATGTCTCTTGTAAAATTTTCCTAGTTTTATTCGTTTTCGAGAAAAACGAAAAAAAGTGCTTATGGTCGTGGGTTCGAAAAAAAGCAAAAAGTAATCCAGTCGCCTATGATTCCTGTCAGAAATAAACGAATTTCGCAAGACTAAAAATACTTCTAAAATAAAGACTACAGGTAAACGAATAGGTTTAGTAAAAGTTCACGGTTTCGGATATTTTAGGTAACTTATTTACTACAAAAACGGCACTCCTTATAAGAATTGATTACTCTAACGGTTTTTGCGAAATTTGTATTTTAATAATTCGTATTAGGTTATTGTACACAAAAATGATTAAAGGAATCAAATGACTCAAACATGAACACAAATAATAAATATGTCACAAAAACTGTTGAAAGTGTTCTCCATTTACACGCATACAAAGATTTATACGACGAAAGAAATTAAACCGTACTCTTTGCAAAATTTGGCCATCACATATAAGGTCATTTATTGCATGTTGAATACGTTGCCATAGTTTGCTTTATTAGCCACAGTTGTCTTGTAAACCACGGACTCAAGATGTCCCCATACAAAAAAATCAGCTGGAGTTAAATCTGGAGAACGTGGTGGCCAATTTACAGGAGCGTCCTTACCTCTACCTATCCATTTGTTTGGGTATACTTAATGTATGTAGTTTCGAACAATCCACTGAAAAATGTGGTGGAGCTCCCTCGAGCATGTACCACAAATCTCTCTGAAATTGTACTGGTAAATCGTTTAACAAATCTGGCAATGTATTTTGTAAAAATTGCATGTAGATGTCTCCCGTTAATCTTTGTGGAAGAATAACAGGACCAACAATAAAATTGCCAATTATTCCAATCCACACATTAAGTTTAAATTCGTGTTGAAAATGATGTATCTTTATAGCATGCGGGTTTTCAACTGCATTAACGTTCGTTATGGAAATTAGTTACCCAGTTTCTTGTGAAACTAGCTTCATCCGTAAACAAAATAGTGTTGCCAAAGAGTAAATCTGCTTCTCTTTGCCCATTGACAAAGCGACAAAAACCCAGGCGCATTTCGGAATCATGTTCTAAAAGATCTTGAGCTGTTATTTTACGGTATGCCTGTAGCAACTTTTACTGCGTGAACGACATCTTTACATACTCCTACTTCCCTACCTATTCGTCTAGTACTTATTTCTGGATCTTCTTCAGCACGTTCCAAAATTTCTTCTTCAACTTCAGGAACCCTTACAAAACACTGCCTTCCATAATCAGCGGTTGCAGGAGTAAAGCGACCGGTCTCCCGAAGACGTCGTTCAACGGCAGCAAACGTTGGGTGACTTGGTATTCGAAGATTTGGAAACCTTACAGAATACACCCTAACACATTCTCGAGTAATTTCTTCACAAAATCCAAATATCAGTAGCATATCGGTATATTCTGCATTGGTGTATTGTAAGGCCATGATAAACCACGAAAAGTTAGGCTTTCTAAATAATTATTAGAGCATTTGAGAAACTTTTGAACTTTTGATAATTCTGGTATTTCAGATTTGACACTATTATTATTTAGCCATGCGAAATTCATAGGCGACTGGATTATTGTTTGCTTTTTTCGAACGCACGACCATAAGCACTTTTTTTCGTTTTTCTCGAAAACGAGTAAAAATAATAAAATTTTACAAGAGACATAATTTGATCATTTTTGAAGACTCTATCGAATAAAAATATTTCGTTTCTCTACTACATGTTAATTTCTATAATGGTCATGCGTATTTCATCCACTTCCGGTATTAGTATTTTCTTGAAATTTTCTCAGAACATTTTTTGAATAATACTAACTGATCATGCCAAATGTTATTAAAATCGCATGAGCCGTTTTAAATTTATAATAAAAAAACGATTTGAAAATTTTAACTCCAAGGCCGCATAGCGCCCAAACTAAGCGACTTTGGACTAAGATAAGTTTACTTAAATCTCCTTATTTTGATCTAAGGAATATGTGGTAGGCGTGTGTAAAGACCTTTTACAGACACCCTGTATACCAGTAATGATATGCCTGTTTGCAACATTTCTACTTTATTTTTACTTAATTAATTTCATTTAAATATTTAACTGGTAATATGTTGCAATCAGCACTGGTATCAAGCTTAATGTCCATTAGATAAACGCCACTAATTGTAATTTCTTCAGTCCATTCCTTCCTTTGACACACTATTTAACTTCAACTCCTCCAATGGATTACATGTATGTATGTATGTATTATTTACCAGTATTAGTATTTGAATCGATTGTAAAACTGCTTTCACTGCTATTTCTATCTCCTTCCACTACCTCCTTGATTTGTGTTTTCCTTTTATTACTAAATTTCTTCTTGTTACACCGAAGAGCGAAAAGGTTTGGTTTTTGACAGATAGCACATCTCTTTCTTTCTTCTACAGTTCTACATTCTACAGTTTGTAATTACCTTGTTACTGCTTTTTACTTGATTTACTTCTATTGGCTTCTCTTGTAGAGATTTTATTTGTAATTTTTCAGCCTCTGCTGCTCTACAATGATTGATGCACGATATCAATGACAAGTCATTGATGCTCAGTAATCTCTCTTGTACTGCTGTATCGTTGACACCAGCTACTATTCGGTCTCTAATCAACCTGTCCTCTTGATCACCAAATTCACACAACTTTGCTGCTAATTTTAAATCACTTAAAAAAGCCTCGAATCCTTCATCTTTCTTTTGCGCTCTCGAAAAGAACTTATAGCTTTCGAAAACAATGTTCTTTCTGGGAATACAATGACTTTCTAAACTTTCCTATACTTTCTCACATTTTTCTCTGTCATCGTCTTTGAGGGGTAACGTATTATAAATACATGTATCAACTGCCTCGTCCCCTGCTATATTCAAAAATATGGCAATTTTTGTTACCTCATCTTTCTTTTCCAATCCTGTGGCCTTCATAAACAGTTTAAATTGCTGTTTAAATCTTTTCCACTCTGATGCTCCACCTTTGAAGTCCATTTTGTTAGGTTTATTGAAATTTCCCTCCATTTTTTACTTTATTCTACTATACGTAATTAATGCTCCCCTGAGTATCTTCTATGTATTCCGATTTCTTCTTACTTTCAGTTTTCACCTGACACCATGTTCGATTCAAATATGTATTTGTCTTTCTAATGCTTTATTATTATTTTACACTTAAATATAAAACACAAAATATGTACATTCTCCGTAAGCTTCACCTACCGTACATCTATGTCTAACTTTACTCTGCACTGCTGCCAACAACCTCATCCTAACTCTACTACACAAGCGTGACCTTCTGACATTCCTCACCCACCAGAAGGTTAGCGTGGTTTACATATCGAGTTACCGTGACTTTCTGGTACTCCCCCGATATCCCTTGCTCCTGAAGGAGCAACTTACACTAGTGGCGAAACGTCGAGGTTTTTTTTATTGTATATCTTGTGTATTTTTGTACTGTATACTAAATACCCTGACACGGTCAATACCCTCATAATAAAGACTCGGGCCGTGAAAGCCTTCGATATCAAAAAAAACTTCAATAAATTTATGTAAAGTATGATAGACTCACTATAGATGACACCAATGAAGAACAGTATTATTAAGAACATGCACACCCCCGTGTTACTCTAATTAGAAATGGATTTTTGCAACAAAAAAAAACAACGGAACATCAACTTGAAACTAAACTTTATGAAATTAACCTGAATTCCACCAATTATTGCAACTGATTTACCATATTCTTGCATTATTTCAGCGCGCATCAGATTACGTAAATTGCTAAACGTTGCCATGAGCGGCGTTTTAATTATTCGAATAAAACGGATTCTACCTGACCTAGTTCGATGATATTGTGCATTTTGTACGTTGCGTCATGTCGTCGTTTGATAAAAAAAAAGAAACGACAAAAACGTCCCGACTGTATACACGAACTGGTTTTTGCAAGTCCTATGTCCGTATATGCGCTATAAATTTAAGGAGGGTCAAAACCGTGAAGCTCAAATAGTTAGGTGCATAAATAATCTTAATTCAAGCGTGTGCGCTACATGTGTACTGCACACGTTTCGAAAAGATCCAGGTTCTTAACATAACGGCCGGTTGCTCGCGAATTGACCTTTAGCATTGACTAAGCCAACTGAACTCGAGTTAAGAAGACCCGTTTCGTTAGATGCATAATTTACAAAGCAACACGCAAGATGTCTGTGAGATTTATTACGTTAGTTGTTTGGATAAAATATTGCAAGATTTTGTTGAAATTAGTGTTTAATTTAAGCTGCAATTATAGATAGGTCGTAGTTATTTCCATATTAAGCAAATAATTATTGTGTATTACTTGATAAGTGTTTTGACTTCTATTCTATCCCTATATTAATTCACTGTACCGATCGGAATTGCTAATGAAGTTACTTCGAAGCATATGTGCAAAGTACAGTGTAATGCAATCACAGTTTACATGCAATCGCCACAGTTTCGACTAAACAAAAACATATGCTGCCCAAATTTTAATATTTTGGTAATTTTAAGTAAGTTAACGATACTCATTGTTCCAATTGCTCAGCTAAACATTGCACAAAAAATCGTTTTGAACCATTTGACTAAGGCTGGCTACAAGAATAAACTCGACCTATGGGGTGCCGCATGAATTAACGCAAAAAAATCTCATGGACCGGATTTCCATCTGCAAATCGCTGCTGAATCGCAACAAAATTGATCGATTTCTAAAGCGGATGGTGATAGGTGATGAAAAGTGGGTCACTTACAACTATGTCAAACGAAAAGGATCGTGGTTGACTCGCGGTAAGCCGGCGCAAACAGTGCCCAAGCCAGGAAGATTTTGATGTGTGTTGGGTGGGATTGGCAGGAAATCACATACTGCGGGCCTACACCTATGGCCAAACTCTTAATTCGGACCTGCACTGTTAACAATTAGATCTTCTGATGGAAGCAATCGCCCCGAAGCGGCCAGCTTTGACCAATAGGAGAGAAATTGGGACAGGAGAAGAATACAAAAACAACAAAAAAATGTTGAACTCTATGAACAAATACTTTTCAGATATTACCCAAATAGCAACAGGAATTCTATCACGTAACACAAACGGCGTGAATACAATTTCAAATACGTTTGTTTTGTATCCCACAAATCCTGTGGAAGTATATAACACGATCCATGATTTAAAAAAACACCACCACCGTAGGAATAGACGAAATACCCGCTGTTTTGTTAAAGTAATGCTCGGATATCTTGGCGATGTGATTGTCACATATAGCGAATTTATCGTTTCAAACTGGAATCTTTCCTGAGAGATACCCAAAGATAAATTCGAAAAATATAGACTGGTAGCATTAAATCCAGTTATTTCGAAGATAATTGAAAAACTAGTCCACGCAAGAATCGAGAAATTTACACAGCAAGAGATCATTCTAACTGAAAATGAAAACGCATATACAAGAGGCAGATCTACAACTAGAGCCATATTTCAGAAACTTCATGAAGTGGTACTAGGATTTAACAAGACAGAGAAGATAGAAGGTAGATTTATGGACTTATCAAGAGCCTTCGACTGTGTTTACCACGACATACTTTGTTCACAGCTGGAAAGATTCGGATATAGGGGCATGGCTCTCAGCTGGAGAAAAAATTATGTCAGAGCCGAAAGAAATGAAGTATGGTGTACCTCAAGGTTTTCGCGCCATTTCTCTTCTTACACTGTACAGATTATAAACCACGCTTAAAGTCACTGTATCGTTAGGAATGATTCGGAAAAAGAGAAGCTGGAGGACGTACGCGGTGGTGTTCGAATAGCATAGAAGGTAATCACGTTTTACGTAACACTGTCAATACAATGTTGCTATTTTATACGTATAAACGTAAGTTTGTTATAAATATTTTGAGTTATTTCTTACGTACATTAAATTTATTCTCTTAAATTTCATAATAAAGTACCTACGTAAGCAAATTATTTCGATAATCACGTGAAAAGAATTACATTTTTATCAGATTTTGTTAGAACATTTTCCTGTTTTGAAAAATTTAAACAGGCAATGAAAAATGTAATTTCAGTGCAGTATTTAAAACAAGTTTTTAATAAAAAAGCATAGACATCTACGTAGTCTTCAGAAATTGGTTCACTCTAATAAAACGAAAAAAAAAAACATTACATCCGTACCTAAAGAAGCCAGCAAACACTGGTCATAAAGAAATAAGAAAACATGAAAAAGTTTCTGTAGTTATAAAAGGAGAAATAACGTAAAAACAGTTCCAAAACTTAAATAATACATTCCTTCAAGAATTAATCCTAAAAATATTTCGCGGGGGAAGTTTAAATAAACGATAGGGTAAATTATTATGGTATTAAATGCTCAAAACGA
>ML215379.1:24691-58932 GCA_004785975.1 Popillia japonica | reverse complement strand
TTTTTTTTTTTGGTTGTTGTTAGGTGTGGTCTGCCCTGACTCTACTACTCCGTAGGGTTTGCTAATAATTTAACGTTTAAGGCATGCTAAAGAAGATATCGGCAACTCATGCTTTTTAGAAACTTATCCTTCATTTAGTGGAACACAGTTTAATCCTTTTTTTTATTATAAATTTTGTATGTACATAAGTATATATTTCTGTATAAATAAAACTAATCAATATTGTGTAATCTTATTTCATTTAGTTCTAATGTGTATATAATTTATTTTAAGTTGAATTTATGTTTGTCACTAACACAATATATAATTTAAATAAGATTAATTTGTATTCAATTGTTCGCATATAATCTAGCTTTCGTTACAGCGTCGCCAACGGTGAAATTACAACAGGCGGGTGCAATAATAAGGCAAGCTTCGCCGCAACAGGTCGCTGGTAAACAAGTAATCGTGCAAAAAGGTAGTGGTTTGATCCAAAAGAGCGGTGTGCAGCCGCAAATCGTTACGCTTGTCAAAACGAGTACCGGAATGACAGTCGCTGCCTTACCCAAAGGATCAAAGGCTATTCCGAGCACCGTTTTACAAGCCGGCGGGAATAATACCATTGTTAAATTAGTACCGCCTAATTCTAATAAAGTTCTAACCGCTGTAAAAACAATACCATCCAATATGATAGTTAATAAACCCGGGGGACAGATCGTGCTGTCGAAGGGCGCAGCTGGACAACTGCCAACCATTGGTAACCAACAGGTTATTGTCGTCAGTTCGAACGCTGCAATTAGAAATATACAAACTGTGACTAATGCACAAGCCGTGAACGTAACGCAAACGAAGACGTCTACTGTAAATGTGCAACCGATCACCAAAGGTACGGTTGCTAATTTACAAAACGTGAAAATCGGCGGGAAGCCTATCATTATGCCGATGGGCGTTGTGGGAACCTCAAAGACGGTTACGATATCGAAGAATACCGTAAGTATCAGATCAAGATCTGTTGCCAAACTAACAAAATAATGTAATTAATCTCGTTAGAAGCAAGTTATGATCGGGGGTAAACCTGTGACAGTACAAATGGGGGGAACCGGAAGCAAAACTTTGACGTTCGTCCAACCTCAACAAGGTAAAATATTGAGATTGCCGTCGACATCGACCGTATCGACAACTATCACTGCTGACCAGCCGAAGTTGATGGTCGTATCGCGTCCGAAACAACAACCTACCCAACCTACTGCAACTTTAGGTACGTCTACATATACAGAGAGGTAAATATTCTACTTAAAACATTACAGCATCGACTTCGTTTGATGGTCCGGCAACGACAGACGCTGCCTTAGCCGCTTTGGCCGCTGAAGCCGGGTTAATAGTTCCCGAACCGGAAAAAGACATGTCACCATCGATAGATTCTACTACGCCATCCGAGGACGATAAAGCGGTGACCGCCGAAACGGAGGAGGATAAACCTGCTACCGAAATAACGACAGAGAATGAAGTCGGCACGACAACTACGACAATCGGATTATTCGGTGGTTCCCGCCGGTATATGAAACTGGGTTTGAAAGGTGGTTCCAAAAGAATTGGCCCGCCATATAGGCCGTTCACCTACCGAGGTGGGCTTCGAGGCGGAAGTAAAGATACGATGGAACCTCCTCCGGCTCGCGCGGCGGACGCGGCAGAAGACCAACTAGATCGTTTAACCGATACCGATGAAATTAAAGATATGAACGATTGCGATAAAACTGTGGACGAAGTGAAAAGGGAACCCGATAAATCGGATGATAACGAGCTTTACATCCAAAGCCATCAAGAGGATAAGATCGACGATAGTGACAATTTAGATGAACCTAAAATAGAGAACGATGAAAATAGAGATGCCTTATCTTTGTTAGTAGCAGTCGCTGCTTCAGATCATTCAAAAGATATGAATAATAAGACTGACATTAATGTTAAAAGAGATGTTAAAGATATTTGGTATACAGTAGGTTTTATCAAAGGCACTAGTTGTGATGTACAAAATTACTTTTTGTTAGAGGAAGATACAGACGATTTGAAGGAGGACGAATTACCTGATATCTGCGATTTTCAACGACTTACCTTGGAACCGGGCACCGCGTATAAATTTAGAGTAGCTGCTCTTAATTCTGTCGGAAGAAGCGATTGGAGCGAGGTGGCAGCGTTTAAAACTTGCCTGCCCGGATTTCCGGGAGCCCCATCCGCAATAAAGATAGCGAAATCCGCCGACGGCGCTCACTTATCTTGGGAACCACCGTGCTCAACTCAAGGCGAGATACTCGAATATTCAGTTTACCTTGCAGTCCGTAACAATCCAAAAGTAAGTTCCCTATTTTATTCTCAATTTAATCTAAATTCTTCTTGTTTTAATGCAGGAGAACGTCACATCGTCCTCTTTGGCTTTCGTGAGGGTTTACTGCGGACCAAGTAATTCGTGTACTGTTCCTAATTCGTCGTTGGCTGCAGCTCACTTAGATACTTCGACGAAATCAGCCATTATTTTTCGTATAGCAGCACGCAACGAAAAGGGATACGGACCTGCCACGCAAGTTAGGTGGTTACAAGGTATTTATTCTCTTTGTGGAATTTTATGCAAGTTTTAATCTACATCTTTAAGTTAGATTAGGTTCACTGTAAACAAGGCTTTATTGGCACAGTGCCAGTATATTGTAAGTTAGAACATGAATATTTTGTGCAGGAGAAGTGAGCAATTAGCCCTGCATTATGTTCTCGGCTTGGAAGGCCATAGCAATTAGAATACTGTAGATGTAGGTTAAAGAATTATTGAACAAATTTCAGCCCAAACAATTATTGTGATGTAAACGTTAGATGGTTTCGTTTCTAGATCCGTACGCCTCCACGAAAATTGCAGCGAAACGTGCATCGGAAACCCAACATACACCTGTGAAGAAATTAAAAGTCGACGATATGTAGACGAGAAACCGGAACACAAAAAAAAACAGTGCAAGAAAGTAAAAAAGTGGTTGTTGTATAATAGAAAATGAACTTGGAACTTTATGAAGAAAAAAAATTATATATATAAATATGAATTCTAGGGCTCTTCGAGGAATAAAATTTCGATGTGCTAATTTTATACATCAGTTTTTTATATATAGTACATCATTTATTTCCTGTTTCTTGTAGTGAATCTGTTAATCGGGATTAAAAGGAAGGAATCTAATAGCCCTTGATTTTAATTTCTCAATATGAACGTTATATTTACTACCCTATAATAGAATATCTTACCGGTTGTTTTATTTCGATATAACTTACATATTGGGAGAACTGTACACCACATTTTTGTAAAGTATGATAGCTTTACAAAAGATGAAACGATAGAGAGAGCGTTTTGAGGAGGACGAGTGCGAACTTATGTTATATTTCTACATTTTTATTGTATTTTTAATAAGAGACACAAAAGGACAACTTATTAATTAATGTATTCTTTCTTTTTTGTTTTGTGTAATCATGTATGGAACCTGCTTCATTTCTTGTTAATTTAAGGTGCTTAAGAGGACATTTCCGTTTTAATTTCTGTACGTATATACCAGTTTTGTTGGTATATCAAATAATATAAGATTTATTAATTATTTTTATAAAATGTATTACAAAAAAAATCATGTTGAATTATGTTTTATATATATTGTGTATATAAAAAAAAGAATGTTCTCGATGACAATATATCCGAAATTTTCGTAACGAAATATTCCGTGACAAATTAGAAGTAAAATTTGCTTTATTGACGGTAATCGAGGGGGCACCATCCGCTTTTAAAAGTATTAAACTGTCATGTCAGTATTAGATTTGAGAATCGATCGGGGAAATTGAAACATCTTGAATGGAGGAGGCAGTAATTTAAATTTTATTTCTATTTGTTCGTAAGTTTCCTTGGATGTTGTTGTTTTTGCATATAAATTACTACATTCATTTATCGTCACTGTATAACACGATCATTTTAGCATTTTAAAAGCGTAATCGACACTAAAAGTGCGATAAGAAACGATTTTACCCTACATCCATTTTTTTTTAATATTACATAACTTGAAAATGTAATTAAAATCTTATTTGATTGTTTATACGTTTAATTAGAAATAAATGATAAAAAAAGTTATCTTACGATGTTTTTATCCATACATGCCAATGCTGTAGCACCAATCGAGGAAATGAATACGGAAATGTTACGTTTCTCTTTACTCACACTCGGTTGACTCGTCGTTATGCACCACAATTGAATGGCTATAAAATATCATCATGTTAAAGGAATTAGATGCGATTGATACGCGTGTTAATTCGCGGCGAAGATGAGAACATATATTTTTGAAACATATCTTAGTAACCTAGTAAATGTATTTTTTACAACTACTAGAGTCACAGCGCATGTACATAGCTTTGAAAGGGATTACACCAAAATCCCTGTTGTTCTTCTGTAACATTTCAAATATACATAGTTTTCAATCTTTGATTTTTTACACTGTTACATGCGGCGTACAAGGCTACTGGGAACCGTTTGTAGAGATGTATAGAAATATAATTTTGTACCGGTTTTTCCCCTTTTCCTGATTTTGTGAAAATGTAAATGTTCTGGTACAAAAGACTTACTTTTAAGATTATTATGTAGTATTAAAAAAACTATGTATATATAATATAAATAAGTTCGTCTGTATAATATACGATTCCTTTTGTTTATACATAAGAAAAAAATCAAAAATATCGCTAAAAATTTGTATTTTAAGGTGAGATGTCATCTTCAAAGGATATATCACAATAACATGCATAATGATGTATCTTAGGAAATGTGCTTGATTCTTTGTGGTTTTAGGTTTCCTTTTATTATTATAATTTCATTAATTCGAATAACTTAGCAAATACAGTTTGTTAACTATGTAAAGTCCTTTTATCATTGTCTTTTTTAATAGAGAATTTGTGCACATCATGTATTTTATAGCCTCTTTACTGATCATTAAAAGATTTCATTAATCCCTTTATGTTTTATTTATTTAATTAGTTTTATTTTAAAGTGCTAAACTCCTTGGCTAATATTTTAATATACATAGATACACCTAACTGCAGAATTGACAGGAGTGAACTTTGAAGTAACGCGGTGCATTACAGGTTTCTACCACATTTTCTGGTGTATCTAGATGTTGCTACGAGATGGCACTGCATGGAAATAATATCAACAAATCATTAATTACATTGAAATAAGATAATTTATTGCAACAAATAAAAGGAAATGACATTTTTGCACGATCAAACCACTTATCATAAACAAAATACGGCATGTTCCGTAAATATTTTTAATTCGGGATTTCAATGGTTGAACGCGTTTACCGCGTCCTAATATTTAAATAATTTAGGCGGGTATAAACAATTGCGTAATTTGACACGAACCAATAGGATTCGAGGATGGCGGCATCGTTTACAATCAATCATTCATAATATGGATAGAAATGTTTATGTATAATTTCAAGCCTCAATGATATGATAAGAATACTATTTTAGGACGCAAAATAACACATTCAATTTGAAATATGAGAAACCGCTAGCAAACAGATTTTTGTTTGGCATGCGCTCTTGCCGGCGCAGAAAGTTGCGCCGTGAGTTTTCCCTCGTGCAAGTAATAAGCAAGCCGGCCATATTGCGTTGAATGAGTGCGTGAAAATACAGGGCTAAACGAAGCCAAAAATTAAATCTTCCAACATCCTAAAGTTGAGAAGAGAAATAGCATTAATTAACACCATGGAGAATTCCTATGGTATCGGAGTTACCAACAGGTATGCTCTTTTTCTCGACGACGAAAGCGATCCTTTAGAAGCAATCAAATTAAAAGAGCAGGAGAAGGAGCTGAAAAAGAAGAATAAGATCGCCGAAAAAGAAAATAAAGTGAAAACCGAAGTTCCTCCAAAGGGTAAGACTGCAACCATTCAAAAGAAAGTGATCAAGGAGACCTCGAATCACAAAGTTCAGGATAACAAACGCGATGGTAAGTCTATATGTAATATGTTGCTAGTAACATTGTTATGCAGACGGCCATAATAGTTAGTGCACATGTGATTTATGCCGCTTTAAAGTTCGATAACGGCGGTGTGCTCGTGTTGTTGTTTATCTTCATGATGTATTGCAGAGGGGAAACCAAATCCAAGATCTAACGAAAACAAACCGGAACGTACCTATAGCAAATTCAACAACGAAAATCGGGAAGAACGGAATAACAGGCGGAACAGGGAAGATAGACCGTATAATGGACCTTCAGAAACAATGTAAGTCCGCATCCACCACTCATGATGCGTCCAACCTAAACCGATTTGGTAATTTTTGCAGGGGAGACGAGAGACCGTACAGGATTAGGAGGGTTGGGAACAAAACTGGCGGCAGAGGAGGAACACCAAGGCGTAACTTTGAGGATCGACAGGGTAAACGAGAATTTGATAGACAGAGCAGATCTGATAAAACGTAAGTATTACAATTCCATTATGAGGTCCATGTAGATCTGGCTGATTTATCTTTTCTTTTGATATGTGGGGCTTGTGAACAAAATATTAAGTGACATTATTCGCAGTGGTGTGAAACCAGTTGACAAGAGGGATGGCGGTGGAGCACACAATTGGGGGTCTAATAAGGATGTTATCGAGTATGTCGGTGCTTAAATTACTTCCACACAGATGAATTTTTTTTTTTGTTTCATTTTGTAGCGAAGCTGATAAGACAAATGACGAATCCTGGGATGCCGAGAAACCTGACGTTGTCAATACTACCGGGGAATCAAAGTGAGTCATCCCTATCCTAACCGAATGAAATCTAATCATGTCATGTCTTAGGGAAGCGGAAGTCGAAACTGAAGCTGTGCCTGTCGAAGAAGAACCGAAAGAACTCACCTTAGATGAATGGAAGGCTTTACGCGCGGGCCGTTCGAAACCGACATTCAATACCCGTAAAGCAGGCGAAGGTGAGGATCCCAGTCAATGGAAGAAGATGTACGAGCTCAACAAGAAGAAGGAGGATGAAGAGGTAAATTATTTACATGATGATACATTCTAGTTAAAGAAGTATATCTTCCCAGGAATCCGAAGATGAAGAGTACGATGCGAGTGATTATCCTCAACGCGTCGGAAGACAAAAGCATATACTCGACATAAACATTCACTTTAATGACAACAGGCGAGGTGGCGGACGCGGCGGCCGTGGCGGACGTGGCGGCAGAGGCGGTCGTAATAACCGCGAAGGTCGCGAGAGGCAAGGCACTCGCGGTTTTCGCGCTAACGACGAGCAAGTAAGTTTGGTACTGTCGTGATTCATGTCCGATTCCTTCGAGTTAATCCGATTTCGTTTTAGAGTGACGAAAGAATTGATGCGCGTGGAGCTCCGAAAGTAGACGATGAGCGTGATTTTCCATCTCTTGGTTAAACGGTTTTTACCAGAATATTACAGGTCTCATTGTAAATTGAATGAATTCTCCTTTAACATAAATAATTTGTTACATTGGTACAAAACTCCATTGAACTAGCCAAAAAAGAATTAAAAAAAAATATAAAATTTGTTATTTAGAGTTAATAGTGATTTTCGAGAATTTTTTCTAGACTGTGTGCCCGATTGGGAAAATGGTTGCTAGTCAGTGTTACTACTGCGTTGTTACTACATTGTATAAAACGTTCGTATGAAAAAATCTATATTGTATTATAATTCGAATGGCAAATATTTAGCTAATTATAAATATGCTGTTTTGTTTTGTTTTTTTTTGTTTTTATATTTGAGCCAGGTTCAGATGTACATCATTTTACTCTTACGCGTTTTCTTGTAATGTGAAATATGACATAGATTATATCATACGAGCATATTATTGGCACCAACATATTTACCGATCAAATTTTACATGGAGAATTGTATATTATTAAAAATCTAAAAACATAAAAACAACATTATTTTCATATGCTTGATGATGATGATATATTTTTTTGTTTCGCTATATTATGGTGGTATACTTTAACAACAAGCAGGCTTGTTAGCATCCGATGTCTACTGTTTTCATTTTTTTTAAGTTTTTTTCCGCGGTGTTTTACGTTGAAAAATTTTACGAAGTAACAAAGAAACCATAACTGTATATAAAGTTGTAGATTACACGTTTTGATGTCCTTTAAAAGTAATATTCCAAATTTCACAGTCATTAAATTTTTTACTTGGTGATATCTTATGTGCTCGATACGCAAGCGTTTCCTTTCTTCTATAGCTATATTGTCTACAGCAGAATTGTTTTTAATTAGAATAGAATCATGATAAATACCGGTGCTAATGGCGTTATGTTGGCCAATGTTAGTTTTCCTTTTTATTCGCAGCTTTAGCATGCTTATACGTAAAAATATGGCGGTGCCATTATAAATTACGACAGCAACGTCATTAATGTACTTGTTTGAGAAAAAAATTACTCATGTAAATTTATTTTTTTTTCTGTTTTCAATTTCATAACCATTTTTGTATTTCATATGACATTACATAGATCTTAAGTTTTAGAGTATAGATTTATTTTCGTGGTATTTCATTTGAGTGTGGCTAATGTATCCTTTTAGGACGTTCTAAGAAGACTTTCTATTGAAAGTTTTAAATTGAGCGAATTATTTATACTTTGGTCGTGTTTTTTTTGACTTCAATTACCGCTAAATCATACATTTATTATTGCATCATTTATTCATTTCGCCTAGACTTAATGAATAGCGTGTATTATACATTTATAATGATAGCCTGTTTAGAATGTTTTCAAGTAAGACCACAACCCTCATACTATAGAACTCGATAACTGTTGGCTTTAGAAAAGTGACAAATTAATTTTTTTTATACGAGATAATAAAATTGAAATAGTAAACATCCAAACCGTTGTTTTTATATAACTGACACATCGTTATCAATTACTGGATAATATTGTGAAAACATTGTAAACATCTGGGATATATATCTTCGTCTTGCATATGGGATGTCACATGATTTAAATATTGCCATCAAGACTATGCACTAAAATAGGAAAAAATGTATTATACATTTAATTATTACAACAATAAATGGATTTATATATAGAAGTCGCTAGTATTTCCGCCTTTAGACTCCCTTTCAGTTCTAGACGAAATAGTAAGTATCAAGTGCTAATAAAAGATAATTCAAAGGTAAGTAATCTATCTTATTTGACATAGCCCCTTTATTTACGCCAATGGTTAGAAATTACACATCTCTACTATTAAATTTTGCAAATTAGTAGCAATTTAAATCTCAAACATTATTATACACAAAAAGAAAGCAATAAAATTTAAAATGCCATTAAATATTTTAAATAAATTTCGAATTTATCCCGCCAGATTTTTCAAATTTTCTACATTCACGAAATCCCTACACCTATGGATACGGTAAATAAACACATTTCCCGGTAACCTTGCGTACGTGACCATTGGCACGATTTATTTAAAATGGATTTTACAAATTGTTTCAAGCCCAAATAATTGGTGCAATTATAAAAAAATGCCCTCCTGCATGTGTTGGATGCCCACTACACAAAATTGAGCATATTTTTTCGTTAATGAGTGAAAATTACTATTTAAAATATTTATGTTGGTAGGCTACAGTGGCGTCGTAATAATTTAAACTTAGCGGTATTTTTAACGAATCTCAATGATTATTCGAATTATCTCAACAAAAATGGCTTGAATCTTCGAAATGTCCTCAATAAAAATCGTTTTGCTTTCCGAATTGGTCTTAATCGTCCAAAAACTAAAATGGAGGGCCCATATTTTTCAGGATACGCCACTGATTAAGATAGACGTAGTATGGCTTAGAAGATGGCGGCAAGTGAAAACGTACAATAGAATTTGCGAAAGAAAAGCCAGTAAATTTGGACAAACACAAATTGTTGATGTCCTTTCGATAAAAAATTATTGGACTAATGCCGATTTGATTGTGAAGCGATCGCTAAATAAGTAAACCAATGTGATAGAACAGAAGAAGTCGTATACAAACACCTTACCTGGGTTTTAGCGTGATTGGCGCTATGGCGTCGACAAATGAGTGTCTACTTGAAAATGTTTACCTGTCTGATAATGAAGCAGAAACGTTGATTCCAAGTGATATAACGTTGTGTTGCGTTTGTAAGAGGAATTCCACGAATTGTAATTGTGATTTGAAAAACGGCTTAAGGAATGGTGTTAGCACAGGTAAGTTTGTAAACAAGCATGACAATGTTTTGAATACGCAAAACTCGCCTTTATTTGATTGCCTTTGCTTTTCAACCCCTTTTGATACCATTAATTGAAGACCTTTATCATGCTTTCTTACAGGCCCAACTATTTATAAGAATCCTATCTTCATTAAGTCTACGAATACCATAGAATTTGTTCCTGAACCTGTGTCTGAAGCTAACATTGATGAGTCTTTTCTCTCTGTTAAACCTGTACTTGATGAAGTACTAAATCTGGTCTCCCTCAGTAGACGATCCTCTATCGATGAAATTGCTGAAAATTGCAGCTCGGAGTTTGCAATTAACAACAACAACCATTCTGGTATAATTGAAATGAATGAGAAGGAAAATAATTGCATCAATAACAGAGATGATCCAGTAGAAGCAGAAGATTTAAAGAAAAAAGGAATCAAGAAAGATCCATTATCAACTGATCCCAAGCTGGCATTAAATACATCAGTAAAACTTGAAAAGAGTCAGTGTTTCTTGAAATCCCATAACTGTCCAAGCAAAATTACAAGTCGAAAAGGAGAAGACAAACCTGAGAACGGCCAACATCACAACATGTCAAACAATCAATGTATCTCAAGAAATAGTGTCAATATTATATCAGAACATAGATGCTCTACAATGAGGCCTTCAGCTTTAGTTGAGAAAATCGATTACACGTTACTGGAAGGCAAAAAGGGTGTTGACTTGTTGACTGCAATTGAAATGCAGACAAACGCCAACCTAGCGAAGATGGAGATGTGCCTCTCGTCCTCCGACTTTAGTGACAGGGACATACCTAGAAAAGCCCAACGGACGAGATCCGTCGAATCTGTGTTGGACGAACAACCGAAACATTCTTCCAGGCAAGGTGTGAAAAGGCCGAGGAGCGTGGATTTCGGTCTGAGCGCAAGCTACAGTTCTAGTTCACCATCCGAGCCTAATTGCAAGATGCCCCGATTGCAGGAAGGAACGACAGAATCGTCAACCGAGCCTACGAGTTCTCCGACGACGCACAAGAACTCCCACCATAGAGAGAGGAAGGATAGTAAGAGTACCGGAAGCCACTCTAGAAGTTCTAGGAGAAACGATCACAGTTCGAAGAGGAGGTCGCATAGAACGAACATTGGGGTGCAGGTCCATTTGAAGGATCAACACCGAGGTGGCCTTAAATTAATGGAGCCGAGACCTATTTTAACGCTAAACGGGAATTTGTGGTATCCTCCGTCAGAGGTAAGTAGTAGATTATGTTGCGATACTCCATACACTATTTACTGTGTTCTAGATGAAACTGAAATACAGGAAATATTTCCATATCGAGGTGCACAGCAATGGTGGTGCTAAAGTTATGCATACCTATCAAGATGAAATCAAGCATCTAGATAGGCATTCGATGCAGGAATTGGTACACGAGTATTTCAAGCTGGCCTTCTCGGAGGACGATCATGGAAATGCACACTTTGTAATGGCAATCGTCCACGGTGCTGCGACGTACTTACCGGACTTGCTCCAATACATGGCGGAACATTACCCTGCGCTTACCGTGAAGAACGGCTTATTGAATCGTACGTCCGATTTGGAAACCACAACCTTGGCCGCCTACAACGACAACGTCATCAAACACTACGACATGGGAACTGTACGGTACGGACCTTTACACCAAGTGAGCTTAGTCGGAACGGCCCACGAAGAAGTAGGCGGTTATTTTCCGGACGTACTGGATAAATTGGAAGAGAATCCCTTCTTGAATGCGGTAAGAAAAGCGCTCCGAAACGATATCAAACCATCTCAAATACTCCTTGTAGACTATGCCTTGGGGAAGTCTATCCGTTGTACAAATGAAGCGAACGGAATCGAACGATGGACCTATTTTGTGGTGTAGACCCGGTGAACAATTGGTACCCACGGCCGATAGCCGATCTCCAATCAAACGCAAAAGGTTTGATAGTAATTATTCACAGCCTCGAAACATCTTCTTTTAATTAATTTTAGGACTGGCATAAACGAGCTTCGAAATTTGCAATACTTGCCGAGATTATCCGAGGCTCGCGAGCACCTGTTCGAGGATCGTACCAAAGCGCATGCTGATCACGTCGACCACGGAGTCGACCGTAAGACAACAGCGGCGGTGGGGATATTAAAAGCTATCCATGCAGGGAAAACCGATTCTGGGAGCAATAGGATTACCAAAGATGTCGTGGCCTTTGACGCGAAGGATTTCGACGTGCTGTCCGAGAAGTTGCAGCTGGATTTACACGAACCACCAATTTCACAAGTAAGTTGGGTAATGGCAGTTATCGCAGTTACTAACACAGATTTGCAATTTCTCGTTTAGTGTGTAACTTGGATTGAGGATGCGAAATTGAATCAATTGCGACGAGATGGTATCAAGTATGCTCGCGTGAATTTGTGTGATAACGATATATACTTCTTACCGAGGAAGATAATCCACCAATTCCGCACAGTAACAGCAGTTACTAGCGTTGGTAAGTTATATCTAATTTGAATTTTTATTCGAAACATTAAATCTTTTCTCATCATCAACAGCGTGGCACGTGCGTTTGAGGCAATATTACGAAAGCAGTCCGTCGTGCCGCATTCCTGTGTTCGAGCCTCAGGAGAATAATGAACCTGTAAAGGACGATCATAGTAGTTCTAGGCACGATAAGGTGAAGCAGGAGAAACACAGGCATCACGACGAGAAGAGCAAGAGTAAATATAAAACGGACCACCACGACAGACACCGCGATAAGTCCCGATCCAGTAAGGAGAGGCACAAGAGTCACAAACACGATCGGGATCACGATAGGAAACATCGCGACGAATCGAGGCACGATAGGCGCAAATCTAGATACAGCGAGAAGAAATATTCATCGTCATCCTCGTCGTCGAAGAGTCGCAGGTCGAGAGATCGCGAGGAAAGGAGAAAAAGCCACTCCAAAGACGAGAGAGCTCAACGGCCTATCGTTGACGGTAGGCCCCCGAAGGAGCCTGCGATACAACGAAGTATCCCAATACCGGAGAAGAGCGAGGAAGATAAAGATATATTGAATTCGAGTAGTATATCGAGTTCCTCGAAGGAAACGCATAACGATAGTTTCAGCGATAATCCCATCCAAGTGAGCACAGATGCGTCGCAGGTTAAGAAGCTGGTTCCCAAGAAGAAGAAGCGTACCGTTTCACAACACATTGATGTTCTAGGTGATATACTGAAGGATATGGACAACCAGAAATAATATTTAAAAATAAGTTAGATGTAAATCTAACTTAGACAAACTTAAATTGTATATAGTGTAAATATGTCCTTGCAGCTGAATAGTTACTTTGTAAACGCGGAAGTCGTTTGAGAGAGGACATCACGTGTAAATTAATTGAGATCTCAGACAAATAAATCAGAAAGAAATATGGACGTTTTTTAAACTGTAGGTTATAAAATGAGGAGAGACTTAATTTTTGATGTAGATTGTAAGTTTGTACAGTGTACAGGTAGTTTAAAACTTGTACAAATTTTTATATAGTCCAGCCTTTTAACACTGTTATAAGGAAATGAAATATATATAATATATTGTTAGATAGAAATTAGTCATCAATAATGTAAATTACTTTTATAAGATGACGTATTTTTCTTTTTGAATCAAAAAACCTTCGATTATGCTATAAACAATTATTTAGCTTTCGTTCGTACTATTCTTGAAACTACCATCACTATTGCGTAAGTAGGGGAACTCGATGTAAATTGGTCCCGGTTTTGAAAGGATTTGGTATTAGTTTTGTACTTAAATTTACGATAAACGCATTTCTTCTCGTCCCTGTTTGCTAGTCACTAATTTGGTTGAGACTCTACTACGAAAATTTACAAGACCTCTTAATCCTGGTTGCCCCTATTAATTTTTTTTTTCTAATTTATGCAAGCATGCAAACTAAAGTGCCTATTAATTGGAGCTAACTCGATTTTGATTGTCTCACTCTGACGTATACAGCTTTATGATTAATTTTGAAATGTTTATACTTTATCTAGATATGTATTGTGACTTTATTTAAACGCAAGATTTATTAATACTTAATAAGAGCGATGTTATTAAAAGTAATTTATATTATTAAGTATATTTTCCTATCGTATAACCGTTCATAAATTCATTTTAAACATCAATACTCTTAGAACAATGTTTACCGTTACTTAAACGCGAGCTTAGATCGAATCCGAACGGGACAACCGATGAGACACCGCTTATTTCCTTACATCACCAATAAATGTTGGTATAAATCGTCTCGTTTGAATCCGATCAAGACTTGCAACACCAATCTCGTTTCTAATTCATTTCGTTTCAGCGCATTAACGACTTATATTATTTGCTTGTTATGTAAAGTTCTCGTTTATCATTTTTGTTTAGCTTTAAAACGGTAATTGCCTAATCGCAGCGGGTGTATGCAATTTTAGTTGTGATGTTCTTTTATTTTTCGTTTAAATGTTTAAGGAAGTATTTATTTATTTAAAACAAATAAAGAAGTTTTAATTTTATTCGCGTCGAAAGAGAATGCCGATCACTTCAGTTCGAACTAGTATTTTGTTTATAGTGTTATTCGAATTTTTCACCTGTAATGTTAAGTCGGAAATTACAACGCCTTCTAATGATGTAGTATTTTTTAAATGTATTCAAGGTATCTTGTATTTTATGTGATAATGTACGCAAAACCGGTTTAGTATTATCTTACTGGGTTTGCAGCCTTTCGGAATGTTGTTATATCAGGAAAAATAAATTCTATCTATTCTACAAAATAAATAAATGAGTACGAAATTATCCGGAAATCTAGCACCTGTACGATAATACTAACATGAATTATTTTAATTTCTGTAACCATTTGAGTTTACATTCCAAACTTATTTTCAATAAATTTTTTCTCGAAACAGCCTCTTTATTTATTATGCCATCCACGATCTCGTATTAGTTCTGAACTCCTGTTACAACCTTTAGCGATTGCCGAATTTTTGAAGCGGGGATATATTCGAAACTAGCTACGTGTACCTCCTGAGTTTCCTGCTATCCTAATACAAATTTAAAGACGACTGAAATTTCGCAAGTTGGCACTCCAGTAGTAATCTTTCTGATGTCCTCATACAAATTTGAAACGGTTCGAAAAGACGCATCAATAGAATTAAATACAGTCTATTTATTACAGGGAGTAATTTGTTGCCACCTTAAATTGTCTCCTCGCTATAATTATCCTGATTAGGCTACAAACCTAACCGAACTAATTATGATTAAAATTTAAATCTACGAGAGCAAAAATTTAAAAGAAGGCATTGAAATTTATTGATTAAATCGCCGGTAAAGTAGTCCAGCTGTAGATCTGCGGATGGAATCATGACTGCCGTTATCAAAAAGCATGTATTTGTTCATGTTATCAGCGAGCAATGTTTAGTTACTGCCAGTCGTGTGTGTACGATAGCAAGAATTTTATTTATACTAATTAGTCATAAGAAAATGTTCGTAAAAGCTGTGGTATATTAGTGTAGGAGATACAATAAACGCCGGTCATATGTCGCATAAAGCAAGAACGCAATATATTGAAGAAGGAACACGTGTTTTGAAATGGTGAGTATTAGAAAAAAGTAAAAAAAAACCTATTGTAAAACGTTGGGCGCTCATTTTCTTAATACGATTTTAATCCTACGATTAATTTATCTAACACATTGTATAAATTCAATCAGATATTATAGATACACGATCGTTTTTATTCAAAAATCATACGAAAAAATTATAAAAAATTCTCTATTTAGGTGCATTTATGAGAAGCTTCACAGCTTCCTACGTAAAGATAAGCTATCGCAGCACTTTATTGCCCATAGGAAGGTTTAAGGTCGGCATCCTTCTATCGTAACACACATGCAGTATCGAATACGATATATAAATATGATTGACAATAGTTTATGTACACACAACATAAGCGCGCGCTGAATCCGAATCCCGGAGACTGTTGTTTGGTCTAAGTTTTTTTTTGTGACAATTTCATATGAAGCAAATACATAGTAATGGGTCAAATCTCTTGATAAATTTTAGGTCGCCTGCTATCGAAATATTATTTATCGTTTACGAGATTTAGTTTGTCGCGAGATTTCCTGCTGAGATGATCGAAGAAGTTCAGGTGAGGAGTATCAGTAGGAGAAGCAGAAGCGAGCGTAATAAACGGCGCGAGAGATATTTACAACATACAGCTAAAACGAGCCCATCACCGGCTAGCCCCGTAAATAATAATAATTGTTTAAAGAACGGGGAACGAGCTATCGCAGAAACGGGCACGGTAAGCTACTAGATTAGTACACCTAATGTAACACAAGAAACCCAGTTTAATGTTTCAAAATAAATGAAGCCAGATAATTCCATGAGAAAGGCGAACGCGAGAGTAGAAAACGAAACCTTACGCGTAAACAGAGATAAAACGTTCTTATTCGATGTACAGTCGGTGTCGAGATATAGTTTAAATACTCTGCAATATCTATTTGCTACATCGTGAAACGATCTATACACGCATGAAATTCAAACGGAAAATGAGGGTGTAAAAAGCTCCCCACTTAATCTATTCGCACCTTTCCGAGCGCAGCTTTAGTATTTGCGTAGATATCGACTAGTTAAGGTGATATGATTGTTAAATGATGTGACAATGAAAGGCGAATCAGATATCGGCGATAATCCAACGAGTAAACGCGCGAAGAAACGATCGGATAAGACGAAGAAGACGAGTTTTCTAATCAAACGTTTGAAATTAAAAACTAAATCCACCCCCGTTAGCAGTAGTAGTACTTCGAGCGGCACCGTACTCGAACCCCAACCAAGTACCTCGTCGGGATCGTCGCCAGCGGAAAGGCAAACCCCCGAAGGCGACGATACCACCGATAACTTGGGTAAATCAGCATCCGATACTAACTTGTCGGAATCGTCCTGGAAAAGTGCCGAAAATTTAGCGGTCGAGAAGAAGAGAACCGCTATTAAAAGCGTGGTTAGCGTTGATAGTTCGCAGGTTGAGCTATCTCTTACGAAATCTTTTGAAGATTTAAAGGATATGCCCGCGTTTGGGGAGCTTATATTCGACACTAACATGGTAAATATTTACATATATGTATATGATAAAGTAATCTTTCGTTGCGGTGAATAACATCCAACAAGTGAAATGAAGAGATATTATTGTAAATCTTATCGCTAAAATGTACGCAACATCTTTATCGGTTATATACACATTCATGTGTTTATATTTATATACGGTTATTGGTTTCTTATGAGAATAAAAAGAAATGACGACTTGGTAACGCGATACGACGCTGTAATTCGATACTATCGGCAAGGTAGCCACGCTCAAACGACGTATTGTTACATCAAGTTTTGCGATTATATTTAATTAATGTTAATTTATTTTTCTTCAGTCCAATACAAGTTCGTCGACGAAGCCAAAAGACCATTTGTACAAAATCCTAGTTATAGGCGATTTGGGTACCGGAAAAACGTCGATTATCAAACGCTACGTCCATCAATTCTTTTCGCAACACTACAGGGCTACAATCGGAGTAGATTTCGCTTTGAAAGTCATCAATTGGGATGCGAACACTCTCGTTAGATTACAATTATGGGACATCGCAGGTAGGACGAATTACAAACACAAAAAGACATGTCAATCATTTTGATTTATTCGCAACAGGGCAAGAGAGGTACGGCAACATGACCAGAGTTTATTACAAAGAGGCTGTCGGGGCTTTCATCGTATTCGACGTAACGAGATCTAATACTTTCGATTCGGTGGCGAACTGGAAGGCCGATTTAGATTCTAAAATACAATTGCCGGATGGGTCGTCGATACCGTGCGTTTTATTAGCTAACAAGGTAAGAAGTCCGTCTGGAGTGGAATTATAACTTAATGAGATATCAAACCGTGTAATTTTAGTGCGACCAACCTAAAGAAGGCATCGTTAATAACTCATCTAAAATGGACGAGTACTGTAGAGAGAAGGGGTTTACCGCCTGGTACGAAACATCGGCTAAAGAGAACATCAACATCGACGACGCAGCTAGGGCGCTTGTAACCAAGATTCTCCAAAACGACGTGTCCACGCATAACGACGAAGGTGATCATTTTACGTTATCGTCCGAAAAGTCCAAGGAGAGAAAGAATTGCGCTTGCAAATATTTTTAACGATAAATCGAATCAAAGTAAAAGGGGAGCAGTTTTTTATATGTCTATTTATTGTTTCACTATACGTAGGTATTGTTTAAATAAAGTCTTACGACGGCTTGTACATATGTACGTATCAAGTATTTCTTCCATGTATATTTGTACTTAAGAGAAACGTAAAAACATCATTATATGTAATACTTTTTTATATAGACGTCGCTACTTATTTTTGCATAGACTTTGTATGTATATTGTTAAAATGAACAAATATATTTTAATGTAATGTTATCCGCCTGTTCCCCTTCTACCCCTATATTAGATTTTCTCGGGAAATTAATGGAGAGAACTCGGGTGTTAAAATAAAGTCTCGTCTTCTTTTAATAACAATATGTAATTAAAAATACATTTTCTCCTATACTTCTAAAAAAATACCTATTTGTTTGTTAAAGAACTATGATATCACCACATTAATAATAGCCGCAAAACAAGAAATAATAATCTCATTATATTACCCTGCATTACACATAATATCATCAACAGAATCGTCAACCTATCCGACGCAATCGCTCACATTTTAGACTTCAACAGAGGTTTCAGATACTTATGGAAGGATTCGTTGACAGGTTTAGCATTCAAGGGACTCTTAGAAACCTCTGCGAATAATCTCTCATACACATTACCATCGTATGCTCCGAGAGGTGAAGCTATTATAGCATCGTTGATGTCGAATCCGTCTACGATACCAACCGCGTTCGGTCGAATCGCCGCCAAAAGCTCCTCCAACCATCTCTGGAGATTCTCCAAGTCGCCCGTGGTGACGTTAGAATACTGTAAAAAAAGCAATGAACACGAACAAATCGTGCGATAACCCTACACTCACCCTAAGAAGATCACCTATATTTTTTAGCAAAGTATTAACCGCGTAGAGCTCGCAGAGCTCTGTCAAAGCTTTACCTAACTGTTGCGAGACGCTGGGTACAATCTGTTGGACGGAATTGTAGTAAGTTTCGACGATAAAAGCCTTGCAATGCGCCTCAGATGCAGCTACTAATTCGATAGACGTTTCGTTCCAAGCATCCTCGCTATTTACTCCGCGTTTAATTTTGTCGTTCATGTGGCGGTGGGCGGTCTCGATTTTTCCCGCGGCGATACGTTGCATGGAAGCGATAATCCAAGGGACAGATTTGTGATAGACCCCGCCGAAGGAGCGCCTGACGCTGTTGAGGTACTGCACTGAAGGTGTTAAGGGTTGTCCGTCCAAACAATTCTGCCAAGCTTTCATCAGATAACGCGCAGTTTGCAGGAGGAGAACCGTGTTTTCACCTTCGTACGTCACCATCGCTGTTACGAGACCGTAAGTGATGGGTAAGCTAGAACATGACATGTAACCGTGACCACCGCAGGCGAGACGACAGGTCTCGATTCCCTGTGCGGCATCCGCTGCGCTTACAGCTTTTAGACAACAAGCTAAAGCGTGTAACTAGAAATACATAAACAATTAAGAATCCTTTATACGCATAATTAGAGACGGCTACCTCAGGTAGTCGGTCTAATTCTCCAGATTCTAATTCCGATGTGACATTATTGTACATATCCCACAGCCATGCTCCGGAATAGTGTAGGGCGAAATATGTGGCAAGTTGCGGAAATAATTTGTGTTGTTGTGTTACGAAGTCTAAGATTTGCGGTTCGGGTGCGCTGTAAACGCGAGAATCGTATCGTAAGAGAGTATAATGGTGTAATGCTAGAGTTATGCAATCACCGACCTTTCTTTGATGTGGGATTGATGCCTAACTGCGCTGTAACGGGTCGCAATAGTAACAGCTTTCCTCAAATAATTCGCAGCGTCCTGCACGATCACTACACGCACGAATATCATCGTTCCATACGTTAGCTTGCTGCTGGGGGACTTCACGTATGACCCATCCTAAACCCAAACCACAAACATGATTAGTATAAGACTTTGATTACTATACTCGTATAAAATACCTTTAAAACCTTTCCATTCTTCATTAACATATAATTCCAGGGGATTCTAACATTCTCGAATCCTAAGTAGCCATTGTTAGTGCCATTCATGCCTAATTTACACCCGATCTCCCCAATCTTAATACCTGGCATCGGAAGATGCGTTTCTTCATCTCGCAGTTGGACGATGAAGGGATGGATACCATGACAAATTCCTTGGGAATATAATTGAGCCACAACTACAGCATAGTTTGCAGTGTGACCGACTACAAACAAGCGAGCTATAGAGAAATACCCAAACACAAAAATATATTACTTACGTCCGCCTGGCCACCACTTATACGATGTGAGCGTTGGACTGTTCAACACGAATTCTTCAGTTGCAGGATCGTAGGTGGCTGTCGTTTCTAATCCTCGAATAAACGTACCATGTCCTAATTCAGTCTGTGCGTAAGTTCCTATAATTTCTAAATTCCAAGCTTTCGATATCCATTCCGCTTGCTGCTCGATGGTACCTTGACCCATGATAGTCGGGATAAACATAACGTAGTGGAGTCCCAGCGGATTCCCATCTCGCAAGATCGCAGAACCCAGCTGACCGCCTAATACTTCCCTGTAAATAATTGTGTTGAACGATTCTAAAGGTCATTCTATTGTAAGATAACGATATCTTTATCAAGGATTATCTGATCCTCTTTACACACAAACTCGTTAAATGTTTACCTGAAGTTCTGCATGCCAGCTTTGCCCTGCGCCTGGAGTTGCTGCACTTTCTTAAAAACAATGCAAGCCTTCTTAACGGCATGCTCATATTTTTCTTTATGGCTTAAGTAATCGGATGGAGCTGTTTCGCTTAATTCTGGATCATCCAGGAAAAATTTCTCTGGAAACAAAACCAGTGAGTAACTAGGACAATTAATGGAAGAATATTGCTCACCTCTCTGGCGTCGTTCCTCCGTTTTCTCTTCACCACCATCTAACAGATACGTTAATTCTTTGGGATCGAAGCTGCATCTTTGCCGTTCCCTCTTTAGATCCTCGTTCATTGTATTTGCTGGCATTCCGCTAAATATTGTCAGGAGAAATTTCAAGTACACAGTAATTGAAACTGAGGCGGGGTATGGTAACTGGTGAGCATTGACGAACTTAAATTAGCGCAAAACATTATTCCCACTACCTTTTAGAAAAGATAGCGTCTTTTTATCTCGTGGCAAAACAAATGAGCGATGTAAATGCAACTTAAATGATCCAATAACAACGGTTGTTGACATATTAGGAAACTGCAATTCACGATTGACCTCATTCGAAAACGAAGCCATTTTAGGCGGCATATTTAAAAATGGAGTAATAAATTTCTTTATTAATTAACGGAAAAAAATGGGGAAAAATATAATTTGCAGTGTTCGAGGTCAACTCAACAAGAGAAAAAAAAATAGCAAAAAGAGTTGAGAGCAAAGTTCAACGCAGATCTTAATCTTAAATATATATCAAAGTTCATTTTATTATCTAGAATTTGTCTGCTTTATCTTAGATACTATTATTCCTTAAATTATGTTTTTAATGAATAGCATACTTACATGTAATTTAATTTACGTTTTCAAAATTTTATTTATGCTAATATTAACCGAGAACGGATTAAAATACTGCGTTACTTTAATACTGAAGGTTTTGGTAAATTTTTAAGTAAATAACTAAGCGCGGACTTTAGACATACTTTACAGGCAACATTATTGAGATAATTAAACACGATTTGAATAACAAAT
Source organism: Popillia japonica (assembly GCA_004785975.1). NCBI lineage: Eukaryota > Metazoa > Arthropoda > Insecta > Coleoptera > Scarabaeidae > Popillia > Popillia japonica. The sequence continues at coordinate 36,837 of ML215379.1, read as the reverse complement.
TGAAACAAACTAGTTATGTACGTGACAAGCCGCGAACACGTCCAAAAGTTTCAAAGTAGAACGTAATAAATAAGTGTTAAAATTTTTTCACTTTATGACGAAGTTAAGTACATTTCCATTTTTAATGACATAAAAGTTCTATTGAAGATAGTTCGACTTAATGGCAATAAAAAATTAATTGTAGTTCCAGTTTAAAATGTTAAACGCTGGTGTTAAATTGGTTGCCTATACAAGGAGGCGTATGTTCGCGTTTTGAGCATTTTAACGAGAGAATTTTTTGTAAATTTATTATCCTCGTTTTCTGCCACCTGCAAATGGAGGAAATGGCAAAAAAAGAAACTAGTGGCGTCCGTGGTTATTGTTTTATTTATTTACATCCGGATTGTACACATGTTTCTATTTTAATACTATACAGTTGAAAATCATCTACAGTTATATAATAAAAAATGTTATTGAAATACACAAGTTTTCTGGTTTAAAATGTATTAATAGAAATTATTATTCGCCCAAATTAGAAACAAACATTTATTATTACGATAAAATAAATATAAATTGGAATTTTACAATTCTCTGAAGGTGGCGTTCTTAATAAGGGAGCGCGAATTGCGTGAGCGGATTCGCGGGCTCCTTTACTAAAAGCGTAAACTTAAGAGTAAAATGGCTCTTATGGCATAATGGTTTGTCGGGAAAATTGACGAAGGTACTCTGTTCGTACGCAATCGTTCTCTTCTACAATTCTCGCGACGGACATAAAACATATATGTAGATTTTGCAGTAGTTCACGTTCACTTCCATAAACTACGCACTCACATCGAAGAATACATCATGAGTAAATATCTGAGTTAAAAAATATAAACGTGTGTATATATACTTATATAAAAAACGAGTAAAAAAGAGTTATTAAAAAGAGTAAGAGTTAAAACGGAATGTAGCGGACATTGACCGATATTAGTTGGTAGGTAACGATTTAGTTAATTAATATGTATACATATATATATATATAATATAATATAATATAAAGAAAAGAAACAGCTGCTCTAAATATACCAGTGAACAAATGCAAAATCAGTCTACCTAAACGTACATTTAATTGTATTAAAAATTTGGTCTGACTTCTTCCACACACGAACATCTTACAGACAAGATGACACGCTGAAACTTTAATTAAAAAGAAAACAAGAAGTCACAAGCAAATTTTTAAATTTATAACGTTTACAATTATTCCCTTAAGTTTGTCGAATATTTTCGTGTTTTTTTTTTACCTTTTTCTTGTTTTTATCCTTGTCTTTATTATTAATAGAACATAGGTACCTTGAATTGTATTATGTATGTATATATATTATATATTGAGCATATAGTACGTTTCTGGATAATGATTATTGTATGTACATGTACAATAATAACGTAACGACATTTACAGCGCGTAAAACTATCCTTTTACGTGCTGTAGACGTATAAAAGAGGACATATCAGCGCGAATCTATCTAATTGCTCCGGAATAATCCGCAACGATCATCCCCGGTGCTCAGGGAACATTGTACTATACACCCAAACTTTACGAATGGACGAAAGGCGTCGAGTTAATGATATATATTATTATATACACATAGTGGATTTCTTTCCTGCTTACTTTCATCATACAACATGATGCGTGACTGAACATCACTTATATTAATCATCGAGGATGTATCGACCGTCTAAAAAAGAATATTCACACTGTTGGCAGTTTATTTATATAATTTATTTTTTTTGTCGTGTAATTAGACCGAAATACCAGGAGTTTGAGATTTTTCTGTTTTGAAAATGCTTCGATTGATAGCGGAACCAGTCTGAAAAGGCGAATTTTACGGATCGTTTCAATTTACCTTATTATATATGTAAGAATGTGCGTCTTCAAGCCTATCCTTTTCATTCCCTCCTCCCTATTTCGACATACTTCCTTAAACTATTATTATTTTTGTTTTCTGTCGAGTCTGTTGTGAAGCATCACTGCAAGCCGGTAGAGATTCAGTCGCTATGTTCCGCCTTTACTATATAAAAAATAATAATAATTGCAGACCACTGATATTTTTATTCAAGTCCGTTATTTGGTAAAACGACACTAGTTTCAAGCGTAGAATTCTTTGTTTCCTCTGCTGAATGAATTCGAAGTAGGCGATCGTTTTGGTTCATCCAGCGCGTATGATCCCTCATCTTTCTTACGCATCCTATACACGATGAACATCACCACTAGGATAGCGCACAATAAGCCCACTACCGCACCGCCGATGACAGCTGAAAATGTGCAATACTGATTAGGTCTAATTTTCGATTAAGATTATGGTGCCCCGCACTTAAGCAGGGCTTCCAAAAATTATGCAAAAAAAGGAGTACTGTAGTAAATTACGGTCTCTAAATCTTCTTTCTTCAATCCCAAGGAGGTTTTCGGCTACAATTTCTAGCAACTATGCATTAATGTACAAAATGAAACTATTACCCTCGCCATCTATAGCCACTAATTAAATTAGTTAAGATTAGTTTGGAACTTAATCATAGAGGGCGGCAAAAAAATTACCTTCACACCCTTACCAAGTTTTACGTATATTGGCAACTAATAGATGGCGCTAAGGGGGAAATCCTACTCGAACCATACCTGCAAGTATTCCGGGTTGAGCGAAGAAAGACGTCGATCTGTCTTCCGGTTTACGATTCATGATAACTTCGTCCGTTACTTCTGGTTCATTTTCAATTTTTTTAACAATACTGGGCGTCAATTCCGTCAATGTCGGTGCGTCCGTTGAAGTTCTTCTGTCTTCTGTAAATACCGGAATATTTTTTTTACACGAATTTAATCGAGTTAAAGGCAAACATACCATCGTCTCCTTCCTCCGAATCTCTGTCCCCGGAACCGCTGAATACCCGAAAATCGCCGCCGCTGCCTTCCACTTCATCGATATCGATGTCATCTCCACTCCAGCCGTAACCACCGTTCTAAAAAGAAAAACAACTACATATTTGCTCCCACTATCTATACTAATCCGGTATTCTCCAGTTTGTCAGGTTTTATTGTTAGGGCACAATGTAGAAAATAATTTCGAAATCCTTCCGGATTAAGTTTATCTTACGATGGAGATAAGCTCGGTTATCTCGACTAATATCTAATATGTAATAATCGTTAAAATTGTTTACCGGTTACTTAGAGTTTTTCGATTCGTACCGCTATATCGTTCCAATAAAAGAGGACACTACACTCACAAACACCAATCAAAGTATTCGATTGGAATTATTTGATTACAATAACACACTTTAGATACGATCGCGCCCGCACCCGGCGACAAATTCGACTGCATCCCGTAGGATGAGGGTCGATGGAATCATGGCGACTGGGTAAAGGAATGATCAATAAGCCCGGTCTCGCCGGCACGTACTTTTGACCTGTGCAGGAAAGGGCCGATTTCGTTGAATTATAAAATACGAAATTTATGATTATCTTATTTTTCATATTACTTCCGGTGCGAAGACTAGTCTAACCGCATCGCCAACTAATAGAATTTGCGGCCGACCCAACAAGTGCTCTATTATCAAATTTGCGGTTCGCAAACAACTTATTATCACGGCTATTAGTTAAGAAAATAAGGAAAGCTGAATTAGAGCAATTAACGTGTGTGAAGGCGCGTATTATCTTTAATTTTACTTTGAGAATTGCTAATATACATTTCAATTTCGAATGATTAGCGCTAGTAAAAGTGAATAAGCGTAACAATAATTTTGCTACATATGTTAATATTAATACCAAGTGCGTTCGAAAAGTATTTTAGTGCAAAATTTAAGTAAATAGGGATTCACCTTGGTGGCCAGCAGGTGACGGTGGTGAAATTAACGCAGCAAAAACAACGTCAGAATCTTAATAAACTAATTAGACAGACAATGCAATTTAATATTCAATATTTGCGTTGTTTAACAATGCGGCTCGCGCGGCAGGACAACAAAATTAATTCCACGACGATATAAATTTCAAATTTTATCGGTGACGAAATGGGATGTACACAGTTATTTCACAAACTTGCAATGTTTATATTATCGACGAACCTCGCTGATCTTTCAACTCGAACATAACGCGAATAATATCAATGAGATATTGAGCATGAATAAAAGAAATTATTAATATCATTGTGCACGATATCGCGGGATTAAAAAACGCAAATTAATAAGCAGCATTAATATTCGAAGCTCGTAAAAAGATGATTTAGAATAGGAAATCAATTATGCGAATGACGTGAGCGACGAAATAACCGGTTAATTTAATAAAAATTTCGCCTCGTGTTCGGAGGGAAACAATTGAAAGCCGGCGATGGCACCGACTTTACTGTCGACCCTCGTATATGCAATAAAAGAAACGAAACCATCTGCGACTATCTCCTGTACGTAAATAATCACCATTAGCTAGTATTACTTTATAAGTATTAATTTTCAACTTCCTATAGTTAAAAATGATATCGGAGTTAAAAAAAAATGATCAGGCCCCAACAATGGATTCTCCACGTAACAATTGTACATACCTAGACTTACATAGATCTAATAAGAGGTAACCTTCCTTAGATTAGCCGCAAGTAAATATTTATTTACTTATAAAATATTTAAAGCACTGACAATCATCCACTAGCAGGATGACTAATTTTTCTCGGTAAACAGAAGACAAAAATATTTCCAAGTAAATTTAATACGGAAATACAGAACATCTCGGTGCGGATTTATGTTCCCAAAGTAATAATATGATACGTATTGTATGTACATAATAGGAATATTAAGGAAACATGGCGCAAAATATACGAAGTGGGGTCTAAATCCCTAAGCTGATTTAGATCTTTCGAGTAAATGCAAACCGATTTACGAGAATGAATTCGTTTAGTTCGAAAAGGTTAAGCCCAAATACGAAACGTTCAGCGTGTGAGATATAGTATATTCGATAGGTAGATCTGGTTGTCTCTCATGAACATTTGTAACTTACTTGTGATCCTGTAGCAAACCCGATGAGGATTGCACAAAATAAAATCGCCGATATCCTTAAATGCATCACCAAAAACAATTTCCACTAGTCGAAATGAATCGACTTCTTATCGATAATATGAAAGATCAATTTGACACAAATATCCACAGCAGATTACACAAATGCATCCAGTTGACTGGTACTTGACTGATCAATGAGAAGGTAGAATAGACAACATTCATACACGTTATTGCGCAGGTCACTCCGAGAAATCATGGCGGCAAATTCGAATCAACTGACGTTTACCTACACCGCAAAAAATGCGTATTTTTAGACCATGATAGTCAATTTAGGTCCACCATTACTGACGCATTTAAGACAACTAAATCTATATTGAGAATTTTATTCAAAGCAAATTATATGACATTTTTGTATTACAAACTAGTAGCATTCTAATAATATACAGTAGTCTCGATAAAAACTCATTTCTTCTCAATATCGGCAACCCTTTGCTTATGACGAGTGATAGCCTCTTGATGTCTCTTAATTTGTTCTTCGTGAAAAGCTATTTCACTATGTAGGTCGTTTTTTAGTTGCACCAATTGTTCCTTTTGCTAAACACAACAGATTGGAACTATATTCCTTTACATACATATCAAAGTTCGTTCACCAATACCTTCCTATAGAAATATTCCTCTTCCTTCGCAGCCTCCGCTCTACCAAAGGCTCCACCAGCCTCCCTAATTGAACCACCACCGCCACCCCCCTTACCGGCGCCGCTACCTAAATCTCCTAACTGTGACATGAGGCGAACTTGCCTGATAAGATGAAGAATCCATGATAGTATTATGTCATAATGTTGTTATTGGTGATTAGAAAAAAAAATTATCTTACTTGTAAACATTCGGGTGGAGCCTCGAATATATATTCCGTAGACTGCTCATAATAATGGCTAGTTTTCTAAGATATTAAGTACTTTCTCGAGTAGACTATTTTGTAAAATAAAGCTTTGAACGTTAGACGCAGCTACTCCAAAATCAGGTATATCTAGAGTAATTTCTTTTTACCGCTAAACGTGAATGGTACTAACTGTACCTGCGCAGGGCCTGCCAACTTATAAACTTAAAAATTTGAGTTTGACGTTTAAAATGTCAAGTGACATAACCTAACAAAATAAATTTAAAATTTATTTTGAAATGCTTTTAAACCTAAAGTAAGAATGTGGTTTTAAATTTTATTGATAGTGTAGTGTTCCTATCCTCCAATAAAAATGATGTCCCTTGATTATTATCAAATACGTTGGAGAAATCGAGGAGGATGTATATGTGGAAAATATACGAAATGCTGAGCTATTATCTGTGTAAGTTGCATCGAATACTCATTCTTGTTAATGTATTTCTGTACTATAGACGTCACATATCTCTAATCTTGTATCGATAAGTTAAATCAAAGCTGTGCGACAAGCAACTGCTCCCTCGGTTTTATTCCCTAATGTAGTGTTTACAGTGAAATTCCTCCTAATAGAGTGGTCATTTCGAGGAGTTTTGGTGTATATAGAAATAACTATACGAAAAATCTACAAAAGTTTGAATAAAATCTTAATATTTTCGATTTCGATAAATTTTATTAAATATTATTTAATCTATTTAAATAAAATTAGCGTGCCGATTATGTCTAGCGAATCATAGCAAATTCCACAATTGACCGTATACAGTCGTGTACATTATAGGGTGCGCACAGAGGAGGGACGTTAACGGTAACGGTCCTGCGCATAGGGGTATTAGCGGAACGCACACAAGTATCCACCGAAGGCTACGGAAATCAATACTCTTATTTTTTAGAGAACCTCCAATGCCCCACATTGTAAATACAGTCTTTCTTGTCTACGCATACTATTCGTGCTATCGGTACGGTAGCCTAATGACATCATCATGAACACCATCGGCTCGTGTTGACTACCGCAAAAGATCTACTTCGTGTAAGGCATGGGATAGCGATCAATCGTTACCGAACAAGTTCAGTATCAGGTCGGTGAGTAATCACTAATACCGGATTAATTACATATAGCAAACACGCAAACATATGCATACGAATATCTAATAAAGACGCGTTGTAACGCTAACTAAGACGCGGGCTTTGAATTTTTCTGCACACTGTACCTTTGTCTATTACGACAGAAATCAATAGTTTGTACGTTTTAACTTCGTAATCTGTAATGCTTGTTTGCGTCCTAAAATTGGTCATCTAAAAATTGAAAATTCGCTCTTTACGACCAGTGTACACGTAAAAACTTAAACACGCATGAAACTGTAATGTCGTGTGACTATCGCGTATTAGATAAACTGAAGAGATAAGACCAGAAATCGATCAATATATTATTCGCGACTGTTTAATCTTCATCGTAACGTCACGATGCTTTATTGTCCGCAGAAACGAAACGGCGAATTATTTTTAAACGTAACTAACGAAAACTAGTCGATTTTGGTGGAAGCGCAGGTTTCTGGCGACCCCTATTTAATTCGTGTGTTATTTTCATATTTAGTAAAGTGGTGAAGGGAAGATGATCGACCCGTCATCATCTGAAGAGGACAGCGAGGAGGAACACGGACCGCAACATCAAAGCCACCATTCCGGGGGCCATCACGGGGCGCACCATCATCATCACCATGCGGTAAGTTTTTTGTTTTCTTACCGCTAAACCTTATCTACCGTACCTTGACGATGTAGGCGGAATCATCCCCGTACCATCATCATTCGCACCATTTGGATGGAGGCAGCAGTAACCTGGAAGTGCCCAATAACACGGTGGTGTCGCGGTCGCTATCGCCATCCAGCGCGGTGTCCGTGGAAACCCTCAACCACAGCGTAGGATCGTCGAGAGCGAATTCCCTGCCGAGACCTACCAGCCCGTCACCGTCCGTCGCTTCGGAAAAGACGGAAGTCGATCTACAGGAGAAACAGGAACGTGAGGAAGAAGAACGTAAAAGAAGAATACAGTTGTACGTTTTTATATCGAGGTGTATAGCTTACCCTTTCAACGCCAAACAACCCACCGATATGACTAGACGACAGACGAAGATAACTAAACACCAATTAGAGACCATCAGCGCAAGATTTCAAGTAAGATCTTGAATCGTGAAAATTCCATTTTATATCCATTCATTTGTGTTGCAGAGTTTTTTGAAAGGAGAAACCCAAATAATGGCGGACGAGGCCTTCCAAAACGCCGTACAGAGTTATTACGACGTTTTTCTCAAATCAGAGCGGGTAGTAAAGATGGTCCAGTCAGGTGCCTGTTCACAATACGATTTTAGAGAAGTATTCAGAAATAACATCGAAAAAAGGGTTAGGTATACTACTTACAAGGCTTTAACGCGTCTAGTCCGGGTCCTCATCGCTATTCTTGTCTTACTCACAGGTCTTTACCGGAGATGGAGGGTTTAAGCAAGGAAACAGTGTTCACGTCGTGGATGGCGAAGTTCGATTGCATCCTGAAAGGTAGCATTTAAAATTATTTTTTATACGATTTTATACGATCATGTTTAGGTTTGGGGGACGAGGATTCCAAGAGGCCGTCGCGGATGCAGCAACAGTCTCTAAACTCCGAATTGATTTTGTCCAAAGAACAACTGTACGATATGTTTCAGCAAATACTAGGCGTGAAGAAATTTGAGCACCAACTCCTGTTCAACGCTCTTATGGTACGCTAGTAATAACTTGGCGCCCATACGATGTTATAATCCGTTGTATTTTAGCTGGATTCGGCTGACGAACAAGCTGCGGCTATCAGACGAGAGTTAGACGGCAGGATGCAGAGGGTCGCCGAGATGGAGAAGGTAACCAAGCTAGGTTAGAAATACTTTTATCTTCGTCTCGTTTTTAATTATAGAACAGGAAGTTAATGCCGAAATTCGTATTAAAAGAAATGGAATCTCTATACGTAGAGGAACTAAAGTCGTCGATAAATCTACTAATGGCCAACCTAGAATCGCTACCAGTTTCGAAAGGCTCTATGGACTCAAAATACGGCTTGCAAAAACTTAAACGCTATAACCACAGGTTGCATAACCATAATAAACCGTATACTGTGAAGCACCTTTTGATGAACTATGTTACTTCTTTTAGATCCCAGGGATCTTTAGCAAAATTAGAAGGAGATTCGGCCGATAGCGATACTCAGCTGACAAAACTCGACGTAGTATTGACGTTTCAATTGGAGGTAATCGTAAACGGCGAACCAGTATAACGACCGGTTGGATCTCGAATAAAGAAGGGGTTTTAAAACGTTTCGATTTTCAGGTGGTGGTTATGGAAGTGAAAGGACTAAAGTCGCTCGCGCCGAACAGGATCGTGTATTGCACTATGGAAGTGGAGAACGGCGAGAAGCTACAGACGGACCAGGCTGAAGCTTCGAAGCCGATGTGGGACACTCAAGGTGATTTTTGTACCACTCATCCCCTACCAGCGGTTAAAGTGAAATTATATACGGAGAATCCCGGGATGTTAGCACTAGAAGATAAGGAATTGGGGAAAGTCGTACTGAAACCCACACCTTTGTCGTCGAAGGTAATAGATCCACGTATGTACTTACGTAAATTAGCTTTACAATAACGTTTCGAAATGACTACAGGCTCCCGAATGGCACAAGATGACGGTACCTAAAAACCTACCCGATCAGGATTTAAAAATTAAAATAGCCTGTAGAATGGATAAACCGCTGAACATGAAGCATTGTGGCTACCTGTACGCTCTAGGGAAATCCGTATGGAAGAAATGGAAGAAGAGATACTACGTCCTGGTCCAGGTGTCGCAATATACCTTCGCTATGTGTAGTTACAAGGAAAAGAAGTCCGAACCGTCGGAAATGATGCAACTGGACGGATACACTGTCGATTACATAGAAGCATCGAGCGGTAAGTATACGTAAGTGTAGCGAGTAAATGTAGAATTAAAGAATATAAACTGGGGGATAAATGAAATCGGCCAGTACGAGTATTCTACGAGCTTTCATTTTCTCTCTCAGTAGTGCTGGCAGGTTATATTTTTCCCCCAGTACGAGTTAACTACGAACTCATCGGGCCAAATATTTTCAAGCTAACTTGATGGTTGGAATGGGTAAGCGTAAGTCACTTCTAATACCCCTAAGAGAATCCCATCAGAGGTGCGCTCATCTTAAACGTTTGCAGATCTGGAAGGTGGAAGATATTTTTTCAACGCGGTACGCGAAGGCGACAGCATCTTGTATGCGAGCGACGACGAGGCTGAGTGTCACCTGTGGGTGACAGCCATGTATAGGGCGACGGGGCAGTCTCATAAACCGACCCCGCCTTTAACGTTGCAAGATAAAAATTCGACGATATCTAAAATACAAGGAGGTAATACAACTTACTAATTACGTAGGTATTATGAAAGTTGGAAATAAGAACTGTCGATTGCAGATGCGGATCGAGCTAGGAAGCACGGGATGGAAGATTTTATTTCGGCCGACCCCTGCACGTTCGATCACGCCTCCCTTTTCAAACTCTTGCAGAATCTTACGCTCGAATATAGGTTGAACGATCCTTATTGTTCGCTGGTAGGTACAATAGAGTCGGATCATTGTTAAATGAAATTAATTTTTTTATTACTACAGGGTTGGTTTAGTCCGGGTCAGGTATTCGTCTTGGACGAATATTGCGCGAGATATGGCGTGCGCGGATGTTACAGGCATCTGTGTTATTTATCGGATCTCCTAGATAGGGCCGAGAAGAATGTTATGATCGACCCTACCCTCATACACTATAGTTTCGCATTTTGCGCTAGCCACGTTCACGGAAACAGGTACGTTCGTTTAGCACTAGAGCTAGAAATTCACGATTAATCCGTTACAACAGTAATGACTTCAGACCCGATGGTGTCGGAAGTGTGACTCACGAGGAGAAGGAAAAATTCCAAGAAGTCAAAGAACGACTGCGTATCCTTTTAGAGAATCAAATAACTAATTTCAGGTACTGGAATATCTACGTGTGTTGTAACTTGTTGTTGTTGCTGTTTGTGGTTTGTTTTTCGTTGTGCTGGTGTCTCTTTTCTTGTAGATGTAACGAAAGGGAACGTTATCGCGAAGTGTCTTGCGGTAACGTTCGGCTTTCGCACGATACGATACGATGCGACGACGAGTAGATTAAGATCGTTTTAGATACTGTTTCCCGTTTGGAAGGCCGGAAGGTTCCCTGAAGGCGACCCTTTCCTTGTTGGAAAGGGTCCTGATGAAGGATATAGTGACGCCGGTGCCTCCGGAAGAAGTTCGTGGTATGATTAAAAAGAGTTTAGAGACGGCCGCGCTGGTCAACTATACTAGGTTATCCTCGGAGGCGAAAATCGAAGGTACTTTGTCGGCTAGTTGCGAGGGTAATTGAAAACTTTAACTATTATTACGTTGCTGGCATATAGCGAAATGTTCGCCAAATATGAAAATGTAGTTAAATTTTTGCTCTTACCCAATTTATTCATAAACAACAATCGACACGATACTCTTAACTAACACTAAAACTAGCAAATCTTTACAGCCATACTACTTCCTCTATACGGTGAATCTTTCGCACACTAAAATGTTGCCGTTGCTTCGCGCAGGAATTAATTAAAATGTTATTTTTGTTCGTAGATGATCTTAGAGGTGAAACGATGGTACCGCCTAGTAAGAAATTAGACGATTTAATACATTTAGCGGAATTGTGCGTCGATTTGCTCCAGCAAAACGAAGAACATTACGCCGAGGTATGTCGCGTACATGTAGAGGGGATTCAATCGAAACGGCGACACGATCTGGTCAGATCCTCACGACTGCTCCTCAATAATTTATCCTGTTATTAGTAATCCCGACGTCATCGCTGAATCTGACAAATCGCGTCGCTAAAATATATGTACTCTTATGAAACCCTTATTACTATATATAAATGTATACCTATTAATGTATCGTTATGTTATTCTATGTGTACATGTATAGCAGCTGCGTAAGGCAGAACGGCAACCGTCGCCCCAATCTTCAAGCTCAAATACGGGCACACCGGTCCGTGACGCTAAGCAGCAAAGCTCTGTGTACCGCTATTGCATGCCACAGCATGCTACCTACACCCCACCAGACCCTACGGCACGTACAAACTCTCTATCTATCTTTCTTGACTATTTTTATCTATATCGCCAG
>ML215379.1:0-19691 GCA_004785975.1 Popillia japonica | reverse complement strand
TAGCCCAGTCGATCCATAAAGGTTTCGAAAAAGAACGATGGGAGATTAAGGGGTAAAGAAATATTTATTTTCGAAAATTAATTTAATCGCTAATTCCTTTTTAGTAATGGCTGCGCTACTTCCGAAGATCTCTTTTGGAAACTGGACGCTCTACAATCGTTTATTCGCGATTTACACTGGCCGGACGCGGAATTTCGGCAGCACCTGGAGCAAAGATTGAAATTAATGGCGTGCGATATGATCGAGTCCTGCATTCAAAGAACCGAAGGCGCCTTCCAGCAGTGGTTAAAGAAGACGGTAGCTTTTATATCCACGGATTATATAATTCCATCCGAAATGTGCGCTATGGTTAACGTCATCTTGGATGCTAAGAATCAGTCTTTTAAATTGTGCGCCGTCGACGGTATCGATGTGGTAAGCCGCAACCTGAAACATTTTAGGTTTCGATTAAGTCGCATCTCCATCAATCTTGTTACAGCATCAATATCATACAAAGATCGACGATCAGATAGATAAAACGTTGGCTAGCATGAATCAGGGGTTGATCGCCAAATTGATGTCCGTTCTGGAAGCTTCGCTTTCGAAGATCTCCAGGTACGACGAGGGCAGTTTAATAGGATCGATTTTGAGTTTTACGGTAAATTGGTTAATTTGCTTTAGGGAATTTTCTTCAGTGCTCATTTTTTTTTCAGAACGTCCACGGATCCGGTAAAGATCTGGGCCAGGGTTACGTGAATTTTACGCGTAACTGCATGGATCAGATTCGCGGTAAAGTGACGGACGAATTGTGGATATTAAATTTCTTCGAGCAGTGGTACACAGCTCAGATTAATATGCTATGCAATTGGCTATCCGAGAGGCTAGATCATACTTTGCATCCATACCAATGTACGTGCCTTGCCCACATCGTCAAGGTAATTATATTTATTTTCTTTTAATATGTGAGTTTAATTATTATTATTATTTTAATAGAAAGTGTATTCTGACTTCGAGCTTCAAGGCGTTATGGAGGATAAGCTCAACTCGAAAGCTTATCAGACTATATCCCAGAGAATGCAGACGGAAGAGGCGACCTGTTCGTTGACCTTAGGACAAGCCGAGAGGTAAATATAAATCGAGCGATTGTAATTTGTACTTATCAGATTGTGTGTTGGTGCAGCGGGGAAGTCCTGGACGATGACGGTGATACTAGGAGCAAATCTAAAGCTAACATAATGGAGAGTTTGAGCGAAGACGGCAACTACGTGACCAACATCGGCAATATGGTGGCCGGCCGGGTAGGGAACATATTCGGAAAAGGAATCGGAGGACTGAGTACGAAGTTCGGCGGCGGAACGAGCAGCTGGTTTTAAGCTGGAGAAACGGAACTAGTAATCGGAAATACGACACGGAAAGGGGGATGAAAATCGTTTGTGATTCCTGTAAGACCTTTATATACATAACTGTAACAAAGAGATTATACATAAAAAAAAGAGATGAAAATAATTTCGAAGCGATTTTTAGCGAGTTAAACATTTTGTACTGTATATCAGGATGTGCTATGTACTTAGTATTAGGTATTACCTATACTCTTATCGATCCGTTTGTTAATAGAATGTTGTCCTACAAACATTTTTATACGTTACGAATATACAGTATAGGATATTTTATTAGCGAACGTGCAGCATATGTAAGTAGGTACAATACGTATCGTACGCGTGGCATATCGGAAATGTAGATGTAAGAGAAAGGTGCGTCTAGGAGACGTCTACCAAGTGCCTACCGCGTTAAATAGAATTCCGATACTGTACGTTACGAACAGGCGAAGAAATGAAAAATACGATATGCACATATTATGTCATTTACTGTGTATTTAACTTAGTTTTTATACTTATCATAATTATATATAGATACATAATATATATATATATAAATATATTTAGCACTTGTGCTCGGTGTTTTTACGATACTCAGCTACAATATGAACGATATCTTCCTTTCGATTTTTTTCTACGTAGACAACCATCGGTAAATGCATCAGATAGAGGGCGGTCGGGTTTTTGTTTCACCCTGTACCTACTTCTCGCAGGAATACGATATATCCCGTGTTACTACACCGTGCACTTACACTACATATCCAAAATTGTAACCGTCTGTAACACACGCTATATCGTATTTTTCTTTAGACGAGGATTCGCTTCAACAACAAAACGAACAAATCATCCATCTTATACTATCCTACACTGTATAATGTTACGTAATATCTGATGTAGTTGCCGTTTTGTACAGGGTTCGGCGATTACGAATTGAGATTGCTCGGCGATTCATATCTCGTTTCTCACTAAAAATAATTATCCAATAAATAGAATATGTAGCATTAAAAAAATTACAGGATATATACCTCCCGAGTATATAAACAACGATACAATAGAATGTGATAATTGTAATAGTGATAGAACCAGCAATATTTAATACTGGTTCTTATATTTACATCCGAGAATCGGCGAGTAATCGCCGATGCGTCGTCGGGCCCTGTACACACACACACACACGCGATATCGGGATAATATACTACTAAAGAAAGAAGAAAACGAACTAAAAACGAAACGAATCGTAAATGAGAAGGGGGATAAACGCGAGCTTTTTCCTCGACATCGTCGAAACGAACAATCAACAAAGGTTGCTTTGAAATCCAACTACAAACGAACTATAGACAAGTACCAAAACGCGAAACAACGATTTCACATTCTCACTCGTTCTCTATTCTATCAAAGTTATTATACAAATTGCATGTACTTTGCTCTTTACATTACATTATTACTCTTCTCTTACGATACGATAGTTAAGTCCTACGAATAGAATGAGTTCTATAATAATAATTGAAAAACATTTCTGATATGAGTACAAATTTGAGAATTTGTATTTTAACCGTTAACGATTAGGTTTAGAGGAAGAGACAAACAAATGAAACAGTACACAATATTTGATATTAAACAAGTATAATACATAGTTCGCTCGAATATTTGCTAGTATTTTAAAATAAACTAAACAAGTTGAAAGAGAAATGTTGTTATATTTGCGAAGATACGTTCTCCAATAGTCATATCGACGCACTAACAAATAAGGCGCATCCTTCTATTTAAACAGAATTATTGTATAAATATTATTTTTAAATACCTATCGAACAGTTCAGTAGACATATAAAATAATTTATAAAAGAGGCTGTAGTTGGGCTTCATAGTATCTGGTCTTTTAAGAGTTGATATTTTATGTGAGTCGTTTCATTTCTCTAAACAGGTTCGGCTCCTACACCAAGGTAACACTACACTAAATACTTGACGTATCATTTTGAAAGCTTAGGCCGCGATTCGAGAATTTAAAAGAGCATCGCTAACTAATATGTACGCGTACGAATAAGAAATAATTAAAAACAGGTTAATAAAAAAAATGAGGGAAACTGGAAGGCCAGATAATATTGTTATGTTTAACTCTGACTTGTATTTAACAGTAAATAAAAATTGTTTTAAAAGGTTGTGCGTTATTTTATATTGTTCTCACTTACCTACCTAATCTATCACTCAATATAGACAAGGGAAAATGGAAATAATTCTCCAAATATACGATTTATTATATTTACAAACGTGTTTTCTTTTAAGATACATATTACATTCGCTAAGTTTCCGTCTTACATGGCTCGTCCTTAATATCTAGTAATTGCTAGGAAATCAGTATTTTTAATCTGAAAACAATACAAGGATAATCGTTAGCTACATACAGCTCCTCCCACAAAAAAAGTTAACAATTCGAGGACTGCCTTTCGATAATAGCGAATACACCCAGCCAAACTAGAGGATTAGCCGGGTGTATATGATAGATAAATGTAATATATAAATTAAGGTTGTAAGATCGGGTGGATCAATCAACTCGGATGCGCCGATACAATCTGGAGTTGTCGGGATGCGAATCACTACACTCACATGTTCATCACTGCATCCAATGGATAACACTATGTATTATGTACACGGATATTCTAATTATAATTTCGTTTATTATTGTTAATACTTTTATGGGAGGAGTTATATACATATCACCAAGCTGCCTTCTTACCCTACGTACAGTCTCCATTCTTCCCTTTCGCAAAAATCAAGCAAATCGAGCGGTTCACTCTTTACCATTTCGTTGTATTTACTATAACAACTCTCCAATTCGTAATACAAATCTTTCAATGTGGTATTCTCCTGCACCATATGGACCACTTTATTGTAGAAAGCTCGCGTCGCCAAGCCTACCGTGCTCATAGCCTGCGGTAGCATACTGATGTGAGACTTCTCGATCTTGTACAAGATTCGTAATAAGGATACGAGCAATTTTTCCAGCGTTTTATCGAAGTCCATCACGCTCGCTTCGGCGAGCCTCTTTCTAGTAAAGAAATCGCGGTTTATATCGACGAATAACGCTTTGAAAAAGGCGTCAATATCGTCGATCTCGCAGTCCATCAGGTATTGCGAAGCGTTGAAGGACACTAGAGCGAAGATATCACGCAGGACGTTCAAAACAATCGTGGACGACTTCAATTTCTCCCTATGATACTGCACTGTAATTGTATCTCATAATTATTAGACATTCGATGTGAGACATCATACTATTAACTCCCCTAGGAAATCCTCGTTTAAAGCGTTCAATATTTGCAGTTGATTCTGTCGCCCTAAATTGCAGAATAAAAATTTGTAAATAACGATACGTCTTTCATAGGAGAAATCCTGTTTGCCTAGAGACACATCTTCCTCAAGTGTCGGATATAGATCGTGATTCTGTGAGATCAACAAAAATCTTATTATTAATTACAGCAATTTAACTTTAACTTGATTAATCTACCTGAAAATTATTGAGATAAAGGAGCAAATTAATAAAATATTTCGAGATCGTGTGCTGATTCCTGTGAATAAAATCGCTCTCGAAAATATCCATGAAAAACAAACACAGCTTATAATTCCTATCAACCAGCAATAGCATCAACGTAATAAATTCAGCACACGTTAATCGGACACGATTATCGTTGACCAACTTAATCAGCACCTTCACGGCCATATTCTTCACTTCCGGATCTTCGCCTTTAATCAAGGTCAACAGACCTGGATATAAGGTGTCGTAATGATTCATCACGCTAAAACATTAATTAATACTCATCGATCTATACTAATCAACATATGCACTTACAAAGTTGATACATCGTATAGGGAGGCCATCGCCAGCAATTGCACCGTTGAGGATCCCTTTACCATCGCCAGCTGCAGTAAAGGAGCTGTCCTATTCACATATTCCGGACGTTTCAGGCACAATTTTCCGAAGAAACTTACTAATCTGGCGTAAATTTGATGAGAGAATGCTAATTCGGAACAAACATCAATCTATTTCGGGATCGTAGCTTTCCTCCTTAATACTTACGTAAAACCCGTTTATTTTCCGCATCTGCCATATCTACTAGGCGTTCTACTTGATCGTTGTCGATTTCCATATCGAATAACATAATTATCTGCTCCAGATACATGATGTGCCTGGATATCACCGGCCTGATGGGAAAATGTGTATCTTGCCCCAAAACATACAACAATTTTTCCTAAATAAAAATGATTATAGTACATACTAATCCATATAAGAGATTAATTTCACCTTTGCAAACGATTTCACCCAATCTAAATCGCTTTTCGTCGATTTACTTAAAGTTTGAAGCAGAATTAAAGAGTCGTTAACGTGTTTAGCTGGTATCCCCAAGTCTTTAATAGATTTTGTTAGATACCCTTCGACCATCGTTGCTAAGTTTAAATCTGCTGCACTCATCGATTTCGTTTTTGATTTAAAGTTAAATATTTTCTGTAAAACTTGCAACACATATACGGATTCCGGTCGCGTATAGAAGGCGTTCTAAAATCTCGTATTAGAATGTTTTTATAAATTTTTACAAGACTTACCGAGTTTAGTTTGGTGAGGTAATGTTCCATAAAGGGCGGAAAGTCCTTGTATTCGCAGTTGTTGAGCAAAACCGATAACAATTTCCAACTGCCTGGATATTTGAGAATTTTTTCCTCGAGTAACACTTTAATATGTTCAGTCCTGTAAATATTAAATCGTCCTAGAAAAACACAAAGAAGTCGAATTTATCTGCGAATTACCTGATAAAATTGTGTATCTGCAATGTTTTAAATAGTTCTAAACAATTAAAATCATCGGAGAGAATTATCTCACAAATAGCATAATCGGTTTCCCCATCGTTCTCTGCCACCATACAATTAGCTAGTAAACCATAAAATTCCTGTAACAAAAAGATTAAATTCAGAAATATTAACGCTATTAATCACTTATGTACTTACTTTCATATAATAATTACCAGCAGTCGTTGCACTCAGCGAATTACTAACTAGCATCGTAAGTAAAGGTTTTAACACAGGATGGGGCGATAAAGCAAAATGCTTAACTAACTCCACTATTGTTGGTATACAAGGCTTCAAACAATGTGCCGTTGCTTTATAGCACAACGTTTCTAACACCTAAAACAGATTTATATAAGCTTACGTTATAATATATTCTCGAATAAACCGTCCATACCCTCATTCGGTAGTGGGTTATAAATGATCTGTTTAACATAAACATGCGGCAAGTAAATATAATAAACGTTATATTATACGGAGGATACTTCCAAGATATATCAACACCTTGTAATAACATTTCGAATAATCTAGCGTTTTGTACTTTATTATTTATTCGGAACATTTGCTGTAAATGTGTTCGAACATATAAATCTTTCATCTGCGACCAATTCACGAATAGATCCATGACTAATTCTCGAACAGCAACATTTTTCGCTGAAGTACGATAATAAGTTTCGGTTAATATACGTCTAACAAGTTTTTGTCGTCGCTCATCTGGCATGTCTTGATATGGAAACTTTATCATCACATTCAAAACTATTAAATACATTTTGACTTCATTTTCGGTGGTTGCCAAGACGTAACTGTTTATAATCATGTTTAATAGGGCTTCGTGCCGATCTGACGGTAGCTTATTCACGATGTGAATAAAAATCTGCAATACACAAATAATTTTCACTAATAATAGGTACATAAATATATCGTAAAAACATGCCTCTTTATTTTTCATTTCTTCCAGCACCAGTAATAACATTGATAAATACCATTTCTCGTTTGAAAACTTGTGGAGAACGTCCTGAAAAAAACGTTGCACATTTTTGTTTATTATCTCTGATGTACATATCCTAGCTAAGTTTAAACCAATAAACGTTACAATATTTCTTGTATCTTCGAATGATGTCTTGTCCATAAGTGTCATAAGACATGCAAATAAAGCTTTCGGTATATCGCTCGATGTGCCATCATCTGAATCGAACGTTTCTACAATTTCTACTGTATTTTTAGCTATGCACAAGGCAAGGACCTCAGACATTCTCCTCACATCAAATCGTTTATTACTAGTAGCTAGAAACTGATGCCATACCGAAATAAAGGACGTAGTTATTTTCATACCAGCTTGAACCCTATCTTCGATAGCTTCTAGTAATCTTTCCAGTACAGAACTGAAAGTGGCATCATCTATTTCGAAACTATCAGCATATCTTCCAGAGCATAACGTAAAGAATAGAATGGCTGCTTGCATCGGTATAGAATCCGATAATAATATACAGTCTGTGGAGCATAATCCACTGTAAATAATTATGATTACAAATTCATTATTAATACTGGAAAAATCAGGATCCTCAGCGTTATCCTCTGTTAATAACGTTACACATTCTGCTAGGAACTCGCTGAACTTGATCGGCA
Source organism: Popillia japonica (assembly GCA_004785975.1). Taxonomy (NCBI): domain Eukaryota; kingdom Metazoa; phylum Arthropoda; class Insecta; order Coleoptera; family Scarabaeidae; genus Popillia; species Popillia japonica. The sequence goes on along the minus strand of ML215379.1, from coordinate 11,880 downwards.
GATTTAAATCGTGTTTAAATTGCTCATCGACATTGATATCAGGTGAGAGCCCCTTTTGTAAATCATTGCTTATGACTTTTACTAACAGATTTGATCTATTACAACTTTTCTGATAATTAATTTTGCTGATAAAGTCAGTTAATGCCATTTTCACTGTATTTTTTTAATATGATCTATCGGCTCCAGTTTTGGATGAACATGATGATCATGTAAGTGTGCATTAAGATGTATTTAATTTTTAAGGATGTTTAAGCCTCATCTAGCTCTCTCCAGCGAATAATGATCGAATTGGTTGAAACTACGACAAATAATATTATGTAGTAAATTAATAATACATTGTGGGATCTGCTAAGGATATCTAAAATGTTTGTGATGGATATCAGAATCAGAAGTAAACAAGGCCCAGCAAGGAGGGGACTATCTCGTCCCTGGATAAGAGGATGCGTGAACAGTACTTTAAATTGTATATCTCACGCATATTGGCGCATATTTTGAGTTATTAAATTCAATCTGTGCATATGCAACGATAATATTCGTTGAGAGTTGAGACTAGATCATGAATGGGTGATGTCCTCCCAATAAATATCTCTACAGACATCCAAGTGATTTAAATCCCAAAAATTGCTTTGAATTTTTTGGGCAAATCCTTTAGTCAGGCTAGTCCTGAACATATGAAGATGTTTAATGGGTTGCAGTCTTATCAGGGGCGCTATTTAATAATAATTATTTATTTATTTTTAATAAAAATCACTACATATTATTTAATTTGTTTTTTTCTCGTTGGTTTATCCTGTCGGTTTCCGCTTCATTGAATGATAAAAGGAGGTTCCCCATTAGTTGTGAGATAATAATCTCCTGAAGATCTGTAAATATCAAACTTTAATATTTATCCAAGAACAAAATACGATTAGTAAAGTATAATTACTGAGTGTCAACAGGCCATCCGCCCCAATATCCTGTTTCATTATCCTCACATAGCCCAGCAAGGAAGTCTGCGTAGCTGTCACATCTCCAGCTTAAATAAGTGTTCACATACGATTCAGCTATCATATCTTTAATCAAGAAATGCGAACATGTTCCTATGATATCTGGTCCACAACCGGTTTGTTTAACTCCTCCGTTGGGGTGGAAATCCGCGTGACCAATCGAATCCGGATATCCCAAGAATCCGGAGTTAGCGTGGATAACTTGGACGTATTGAGCGTCGCTTTTGTCCAATTTATTTTCTAGTATATCCGTAGAGAATGCCGGATACGCGGGATCCAAAGCTATGATGTACGCAAGCCGACCTTGGCAGGCGTATCCGACACGACCAATTAATTGTCCACCTAAGCTGTGTCCCATTATTCCCATCTGAGAGTGATCGTATTGATAATAGTCACTTAAGCTATTAATAAATTCGCCGATCATATCTCCCATCGGATTAATATATTGGATGGCCTGGGTGTAGAAGGTACTGGCTGGGCCTCCCCAATCGATGTTAATCACGTTAAAATCGTGTTTAGCTAACAGGGTGTCTTTGACTTCGATTAAATGGACGCTGTAACCATCTCCAGTCCAGCCGTGGGTATTAAACAAGGTGGGTCGGCTGGTGTCGAATAAACCGGAGGCGATGAGCACATCGAGTTCGTGAGGGTGGAAATATACCGGATTATCGATATTGGTTCTCGTAAAAAGGGCGAATGTGATGTTGTTGGAGTCTATAGGCTCAAAAAATGTTGGTACAATGTTGGTGTTGACTAAGTGTAGTCTGCCTTGTTCGTCTGGTATCCAGAAGTAGCCTTCTTCTAGGTCGTATTCGGAAGGTGACGCTATATAGTAGGTCCAGTCAGTTTTAACTGAATACGAAATGGATTAAGTAAGGACTTACCCGGTTTGGTGGCGGCAAAAGCCACGACAGACAAAAGAAGAAACAGGGACAACTTCATCATTCTTCACGGAACGCGCGATTCAACGGAATACTCGAGCGATTGGCGACGTTATTTATTACAAATAACGTTTCGAGATAAGAATGATTCTTATTTTATAGATAATCGCGAAAGGGAAACGATGTTACTACATGATAATCTAATAAATAAATGACTACGATATCTTTGCATAACAGTACTTTAATTTCACAAATCTATTTCATTATTTAAAGTAAACATTGTAAAATTTAAACACATTATAAAACGTATTAACCCCTGGCGAATGGGCTGTTTGCGTTTGTGACGAGATGGTAATCACCTCTTGCGCTGAAATAGAAATATATTAGATTCCTTTACATCTTTATACACAGTACATACCTCCTATCTACGACAAATTCACCCATGAACGCTCTATGATTGTTGCCGCATGCTCCAGCAGTATAATCTTGATGTCTCCCGCAACTACGAGCGAAGAAATTCGCTGTTCTTACCGATTCCCCGAATAAATCGTAGGCCCTAGAATGAGCACAAGTGCCAATTAGATCGATACCGCATCCAGGTTGACTGGAACCGCCATTGGGATAGTAGTCAGCATCTCCAATCGAACTTCCGAATCCTAGCAGGCCTCCGTTTGTATGAACGATTTGCACGTGGTCACCATCTCCAGCGTCAATTCTATTGTCTCTGTTGGCGACGGTGTACAAGGGACCAGCAGGGTCGAGACCAACAATGGAATTCACGAGACCGAGTACCTGTTTACCTGCAATGCCGACGAGATGGGCGCCGAGACTGTGTCCGACCAAGCTGAAGTCGGTGGTGCGTAGATTGAAGGTGATCATCATCCTGTTGATGAAATCACCCACTAATCTTCCTATTACCGGTACAGCATTCCTGGCGGTGGTGTAGAATTGATTTGCGGGTCTCGACCAGTCGATAACGAACAGGTTAACGTTGTGTCTAGAAAGAACGGCCCTTCTAATTACTAGATTTACCGGGCTGTTCATGTTGTTGTTCCATCCGTGGGAAATGAAGAAGTTTGGACGCGAAGCCTGGAATTGGGAGTTGGAAAGTGCGTCGAAATTATTGGCGGGAATTATATTCGGATTTTCAGGGTTATTTTGCGTGAACAGGAAGAAGGTTAAATCCGCGATTGAAGCCCTGTTCGGTCCGGGGTCTCTCCATAGATCCTCAATGTGATATTGTCCGTTGTCATCTTGTATCACAATGTAGCGTTGCCTCCACGGGTTGTCCTCCTCCGGCAAGTAGGTCCTCGGGACGTCACCTTCTGGCGGAGGAGCTTGCTCTTCGCCAACTAAACAAACAAACTTAATCTATTCGAATTGATTCGCGATTATTGCACACGTACCAGGCAAAGTGTAAACGCAGGCTATGACCGAAACGAAAACCACTACGAACTTCATCATGACGGTTAATGAAGGCATCTTCTCGTAGACTCCCTTATATACTTCTGATTTAATTCTCATATGTCGATATTAATCCGTTTTACAACGTTAGATTATTATCGATTAAATTGTATTAACTTGTTGTGGACAAGGCATAATAAAAAGCGTCTTTTAGGATTAACTAACAAAAAGAGTTCAAGATTATTGTATCTAAGCATATTTTATCGTAAGCGTTAGTATTACTGAACAACGAACAAACCTGAGAATTAACGCTTGGAATGGTGATAAATCGAATTAAGTCATTAATGGCAGTTGGTTTTGGAACGAAAATAAATAAATTTGTATCTAATTATGTGGTAAATTTGATTCGAAATTTGGAAAATTGTGAGTGTCGGTACTAATAATAATTAGTCAAAGAAACTATAGTGTCGAGAACATTGGGAATGGATGATCCAAAGATATATTTTAGCTATTGATAACTTTGCATGGGCGGCAGAAGTCCACAATGCTGATCAAAGTAGGAGGAGGCTGAAAGTTAAAGCATACACCATCATTTTTAACATCTAACTCCTTCTGTCAAATTTATCCTGCGTGTAGTGTTTTTCCAAAAATAGGTATGTATAAGGATTATACGGTATTATTTAAATCGCTTATGAATAATATAGAGAACTCGGATGTTCATATCAATTAAGCTAAACAGATCAAGTTTAAAGTAGTACGTGATAAGGATCAGTTGATGTAGCTGATATAGTAAATACACAATTAAGATTATTATTACGCGTTCTAGCATTGATTAATTATCAAAATCAACATTCTGCGCGCTCCACGCTTACGTTTATTCGAACGATTTATTGCCGAGGAAATTAAATTAATAAATACAATTCAAGTATGTGCATAGCTGTTGTGTTATGAACTCGAATTATGGCGACGTGTAGTAAATAAAAGGGCCTCTATACTGTAAGGGAGATTGAATTTATTTTTATACTGCGTTTCTAAATTTCCATTTTGTTATATGCCGGGGAAATTTAATAAAATCCTTAACGACGGAAGATATTCTAAAAATGCGGCAACAGCTAACTTTTTAGATTAAAAAAGACAAAAATAGCTTAGGTTTAAGGGACGACGAGTTTACTACGTAAGATGTATCTACATATATACATCCCGTCGGTCGTAAAATTGAAATAAAATAATACGTTATAGTACAACAAAGGCGTGCTTTCCTCGAATGCACATTTGCAACTTGTTTTGCAATAAATAATTCCTTCCTGTAATCGTTAAAATCTATCGTTTAAGTACAGATTGCGATAATTGCCTGTACATATAAATCACCGTCTGGCGATTACATTAATATAATAACTGTTTTGCTTCCATTATGCATACAATACAACTATCGTAGATTTTATAAAGCACCCGGAGAGATCAAACGGGTAAGTAAGAGAAACACCCGACCCGACGTAGCTGTGGCAAATCAATATGTTTGGACCCAAGAACTCGACGGAGTCAGTTTGAAATGTAGTCAGTTGTTAAAGGAACCAAAATTAACGACCTATACAGAGCGCGTTGAAAATATACTCACATTCACTCGCATAATTTTCCACCCTGTATTTAGTTGTAAAACTGAAACGGAAAAGGGCAATCCCGATACAGCAAAAAAAAGATTTATAGAAAATCGAATGTAGATACTAAGGCATTCACATTATCCTCCTGTGCTTGACAGATAAATCAAGGAAATAAATCTCTAATTGATAAATAGCTGCTTGTAGTTGCTTCCAATCGAACGGCTTTCTTCATTTTATCTCGGTAATTTTCAATTAACGCCGGAGGTGAGAGCCGGAGCAGGCCGGTGTTTTTTTTTAGTCGATCGCGTATTTGTAAATAAATCGCCATTAATATCAGCCGTGCTCACGTAAGAAGCCAGAAAGTCTAAGGAGGTAGGATCGCGAATTTGAATAGGACGTGCACGTTTAATATTACGAACAACTGTATATCGTCGTGCTGATCGATAAATTGGTTGGAGTGTTTTTCCTTCCTCTCTCCTTTCTTCTTTTGAGACGAACGAAAATCCTACAAGGCCTTTCAATTTTCCTGATGAAAAGGACGTATTTTTGAAAGCGAGTTTACGACCTCGCTTAAAGGACAGCTTCGGGGGATACCGCGGATGGAAATAGTGGATTTTTAATTAAAAAATTTTCGTACGAGCACTAACATGCGAGAAACTTTTGTTTTTCTGTGTGATTTATCGACAAGGAATAACGTAAATGGTTGTAAGGAGAAGTTTGGGAGGGAGAAAAAAGAGGGACATAGCTATAGCTATCCAACATCCGCCACCGACGGCCGTCTTCAAAATTAACGGAATCCAGTGGTTACAGAAATAAGGTATAATAAATCACCAAATCGGGTAGAAGTAAGTCTCGAACTGAAAACTGGAGAAACGGTTTCCTACTGAAATGCTAATATATAATTCTGCAGTTTGAAACTTTCAAAACTCGACGCTATTGTTTAAATTAGGATGGACTTGATGGTTTTATTTCTTACACTAGATTCGATAAAAACAGCCAGTTTCATCTACTAGTTGTGCGCCTGTAGTTGTAATACAGTTAGCGCTAGCAATATCCGGGTCATCATTCATTAACGTCTCGTTCCAGGTAGGTACATGACGGACTTTCTCGTGAATAAAGCCCGTATTAACTGGCAGCCAGTTGTCCCTTCCTATTCGACGTCGATTTGCATTACTCGACTGCTTTAAATTTGCCCTTCAACGTGAAGGCGTACGAATAGCTTAAAATTGTTTTCGAAACTTTCTCTCGTCGTCCACTTGCTCAATTAAACCTTTTTCCACTCCTTTTTTTCATTCTCCCTCGAATTCTCTGAAGCATATCCAGAGACAAACGAATCTTACGGTTATCGCACAGAAACTTCGACAGAGGCCTTTTTAAACACAAATGGATAAGCTGCGTCATTTTAAACGCTCTGTCTAATCTAGCAGTTTAATATTCTCCAACACTCTATTAATCGTCTCGTATCGATCGCCTAATTCGTCATTAAGTTTTCTAGGATTTCTTTTATCGGGATCAAAGCGAACGAAATAAAACAGAATGGAGCTCGCTCTTTGCGGGAGGTTAAGATAATTCTCTCATGTTTAGCCGTATCAAACGAAAGCGCTTTCCTTTAGCGAAACGGTAAAAAGAAGACGCAGGACTAAATTTCCCTGCCAAGGACGTTGTATCGTTGTACAAAGCGAGTCCGAATTATTTGTGGAATTTCAAGAGGAGACGTAAAAAAATACCGGCAAAGCGGTTCCCTCTTATCCTCACCGATACTCCCCGAGACAGCATATTAATTAATTTTTCTTCCGTTTTCGCCGGGACGTTTCGTAATTTTCTTTTTCTTAATCTGATCGACATGTAAAGACGTAAAAGAAGCAATTTTAAATTGGATTCGCTGTGAAACTTTCGCTCATTAGGGCACGCACGTCGAAGAAGAGGAGCAAGAGGGATTTAAAGACCGAGAAAGACAAGCCTATTTCGCGCTAGAGTGTGCATAGTTTAATCGCATTTCGTTTATGCGTATGCATGTACAATCCGTTTCAGAACTAATCCCTTCTTCTTGCTGCTGTGCTTTTCGGGGAAACTTCATCCGAATAAACGGAAAATGCGATCCACTTTTTAATCCTAAATTTTTCGCCATTCTCTATTAAGAACTAACTGAGATTAGATACGCATCTAAAAACATCTTCAAGTGATTTATCTCGAAATCTTAACAACTCTAATATGTACATACAAGCCATGACAATTAAAACCTTTTCAAGATTATTTGAAGGATCCAACACCTGTATAGTATGAACGAATCCATAGGAGCCGCGGTCGACTAAATATTACAATACTAAATTTAGTTAACAACAATTCGATCAATTCACCAATAATTAGCAAGCTCTCATTAAATCAGAAATTCTCGAGCGTCGGAGCAATCTAATGTTGTATCTAATTGCAAGTCCAGAAGACGGTAAACGGAGCTCGGAGATCAGGATTGGGGGGGATGCGGTCGCCGGATACGGATTAATTAGCTTTGGTACACATTCCATCTAAAGAGAACAAACAGTGTCGTAGCGGATTGCCGGAACTTGATGAGACTGTTATACGTAACAGACACGGCATTCAGTTGGATTCTTAAAGTAAATGACGACCAGTTGGGATTATTTTGACTAGCGTTTTCTATTAATACGCTAGAGCGACGCCGGTGCCATTATCTCCCACAGAATACTGAGAACATGTGCGGCTATTTGTGATTTCGACTGTAAGTTGAAGCCTGTGTTTCGATTTCGTGTTGATTCTTTCCCGTATATCTTTCTATATTGGGATCTATTGACCGCGAGATACTCCAAAACAATCTGACTTAAATGACGAATGAATGACGGTGAGCTGAAGTGAGAGCTTTCTAGACTCTATATTGAGTACGCGATTCAATCCAAAGGGTCCCAAGTTCGATTCGAGACGGGGGATGGGGGAACATCTTTTTTCTGTTTCCTCAAAAATAAACATCCCCTTCGAGGTGTCGACAATTGTGATTGGTGGTCTATAGATCACACGATTTTTTTTTGGGTGCACAAAAAATTTAGTTAATCTTGAGTGATTTTAGCTCATCTTCGATTATCACACATCATTTTTCGATAATATTTCATTGATTTTTGCATGTTCCAAATGGCTTGGTCCAGAAGTAACATTTTATATACTACTGTCGTAATGACCTGGATCTAGGAATATGAAGGCGGCGTCCCCACTATAACAGTACCCGATACCAGCGCCAGTCATCCCTGAGCTTGCAGTCGGAGTTAACGTACTGTTCGGTGTTTCCCGCTATGTCACGTGCTTTGATTTTCATCAAACATTGAAATTTTTGAAAATAACATGTTATATGACCGTTTACGGTGATTTCTAATACGTTTATTATTTATTTTCCTGCCCTAACCGGAAATAAACACCACATCCACCTGATACATGCGAATATACGTACGAATTTTCTTTCCTTGTTTTTTTTTATTTTCCGTTTTCCACGTAAATTACTAGTGATTGTTGTACTGAACCGATACACCTATGTACATAATTTTTCGAAGGGGTAAGTGTATAATGCGATCTGTATGAAATAGAAGCACGGGGTTACGTAGCATTTTAAATAGTTCACAAAGGGTTGGGGGCATTTTGCAATAAACTCCACTACGATATTCCTTGTGCTGATTAGATATTTTTTATCTGTTAAACAATAGTAATACTTGTTGTGTTAGATGTCTGTGTTATCCGCCGAATAGAGCTGTCGTTTTTATTTATTTTCGTTCGTGCATTAAAAGAACCGTTTACAAATATCCACGAGCACACAAGTGTCACTAACGCAATAATTGTTGTCAACCGAACTGCATATTAAATTGTAGTTTTCGTCTGCTACAGAACACGCGAAGAAATCAATATTTATTTCACCGATATACCTACACGTCCCGCTAAGGAAAAACGAATAAAATTTCATATATTTTTATTATTCGTAACGAACTAATAAATATTTTATCGACGCGTATGTACAGGTGTACAGGCGTCCCGCAAGTACCTAACATGGGACAGCTGTTTTTCATCGATCGTTACCGGCTACATGTGATTGATATTCGCCCGTCTAAATCGGCGTGTTTGTTTATTTAACGCTTAACGTGTTTAAATTTATTAGCGCTTGAATGTCCCAAATTTATTTTTCATTTGCGTCCATTTTGGCCCCCCCTGAATATGTAATTGGATTCGCGATAAAAACTGTACGTATTTGATCGCGAATTACACCTATTCATGTAGGTACACCTTAATAAAATAAATTACCGCTAACTTTATCCTCCCCGAGAAAGGTTAACAAACGTGATTAGGAGAGGCACCTTTCAACTACGAAAGGGATAATAACAAAGTGACTGCGGTGGTAACCTTTTTGTACGATAAGGTCTTGCTTTATAAGTAGCGAACGTATACACTTTCGTAGTCCCGGAGAGAACATCCTCGGTTACGTTTCGTCCCACCCCCGTTAACCGGTTTAACGCCCGCTCCTCCACGTCCTTTCAATGCAGAGACGTAATCGAATTTTATATATAATTTTACCCTATCTGGCGATGGCGATATATCGACTAAAATTCATTCTGTTCCGTTTAAAGATTTTAAGTTAAAATCAACAAACTGCACGGTATCGGTTCGGTCCCTCAACTTTTCAAATGCGCTGTGTAGGCATAGATAGAAACCTTAATATATAAATATATATATGTACCTGTTGATAACGTATTTTAGCGGAAATTCCATGAGTATATTTCGCGTATATACATTCGAAAATAGTTTCCTATACGTAACAATGAAAGTTGAGTTGCGAAATCAACTTATTTACAACATTCACCACTATATGTATGTAGTACATCGTAGCGTATTTTTGGAACGATTTTCAACAGCTTCGCAATAGATCAATACCCAAAACCTCAACAAGAAAGACCACAAGATGATGGATCTTGGTGGAAAATTCTAAAAACTAACTCGCGTTAGTTACTATTATTATTATTATTATTATTATTAATCAAAAAAGGAAAAGGAGATATCATCCCGGCAGTAATGAAGAGCAATAAGCGTTGATCAATGAACCTTCTTCTCGATTCTGTAACTCCGTGTAACAACGAATAACGTAATATAGGAGAACGAGTTAATGGACCTATCCGTTCTTAATGAGGTGAGGCATCTATCTAAGTGTAATGTAACCGGCGCATTTTATACATTTTCGGAATATTTCTTCGGGGAATACCCGAAGATTAACGGATCATTATCCGAGGGAATAAGTGGAGAATATTATAGAAGCTGACGTTAGCTAACGTACGCAAGTTTAGTAGTGGTGGAGGAGTCGATTTTCAACTTGCAATCGTGATTACTATCAATTTGGACCTCCTTTCAGTAGTAGACGTTTCAAGTTTTGACACACGTCACTTCCAGATTCGCGCTTGATGTATGTATTCTTACTGGGTTCGCTCCTTACGTCTGCGTCTTCTTCCAGTCGATATTCGATAAAAACTACGGATGACGGATTCGTTTTAGTGAATTATCAAACATATTATACGTACAATTATTGATTGTACGAAAATAGTGCTGTGTCGCGTCGGTTAATTTCTATTTGAAAACGGAAAAACACGTTTACCATCGAGCATCGGGCTTTGATTTACCGCCGGCGTCCTTGTCGGTGGAATTGTCCGACAAAATACTCGATTCGAGTATGGCCACTTGATAATGGTGCGCCCACTCAACAGAATTACACGATGGACCCACGTTGTCAGAAATTTCATAATTTCCCTTTTCAATTTATAAAATACAATGCGTTCTAATTTTCGCCTGTCAGAAAAACAATGTCCGTTTGACATCTTCGCGCGTTATGCCCCACTTGACCGTGTCAATTTCGATTACGGACAGATTTCACGTAAACAAAACAACTCGGTTAGTTTGGTTCCATCATCGTCGTAGAGAAGGAGAGAAAGAAACGTAATAATAATAAGTTAACGAGCCAATTGGATTAATTCACTATTGATTTCCGATCGAGTGCGAGCTACGTACATACGACCGTATATACATACATACATAGGTAGTACATTCGGCAGGACAGCAGGAAATAATCGCGCTCCGTACATCCGGATGGGGCAAAGACGATCCCGGAGATCTACAATCGTACACCCGACTTCATTATTAATTAGCGCGTCGGCCGAAATTAAGAACTTGCCTTCCATTTTCACTCATGCATAGCCTAGCTCGAGCGGGATCCTCTCGCCGTTTATTTATTAAAGAAAGTTATCCTAGAGAATGGACCGTTGTTTATTTAACCGTCGTATATAATCCGGACGGAAAGGGATCTCCGGATCCCGGGTACGCGTATAAAATTATACTTAGAGGGGACGAAACTGAATCAAGCGTAACAAATTCGATTCGATTCGATTTCAGAATTAACTTTCGAATTTCATCTAAATCATCGATGTAGTCTTGTTAACGGTAGCGGATAACTAAGTCCTTAATTCCTTAAGGTTCCTTCTTTATTCCACCGCTCTCTTAATATCATTATCGACAAACTAAAGCTGACATAATAAGCCTAATTTAGGCTGAGATTAGATTTTATCCTGTTACGATCTAGGATTAACGATCGTTTCCCGTTTTTTTTTTCAATTTTCCTGGGGGAGGTATTTAATTCAAATCACGACGCGTATTAACGAAAATATTGGAACGAAGCCTGACAAGCTCAATTTTATCCACAATTCATTGCGCGGACGTAATTCGATACACAGCCATAAAAGTACGAATTAGACGAAAAAATTGCAGCAGAATATTGTCAGGAACGTTGCAATGCTCCTCGAAATTGAACCATAACGAGGAGCGTTACAACGCTGGAATATGCTATCTCTCCTTCGGCGGTTTCGGAACGAACCTGTTTCGCGAGAGATGTCGCTAATTTTTCCGGTTCCAACGTTTGGTAATCGGAACTTCCGAGAAGCAACACTGGCCATCTCACCCTAGCTTACGCTTGAAATCTTTTTTTTT
>SMLS01039226.1:0-20696 GCA_004785975.1 Popillia japonica | reverse complement strand
TGACAAGTTGTATCAACTTAGATTATAACGAATTATAATTGTAAGTATAAAATATGAGTACAATAAAAAGTGACTAGTTCTAAATAACTCATATACGATTCGTTTTCCCATCTTTTTCTCTGAGCTAAAGCTACTTGTACCGAAAATAGTGGCTTTCATCAACTGATATTTAGACCACCTTCGCTGGTAATGTATCATATGATCTCAATAATCTCTCATAATTAATTTTTCGCTATAGTGGAATTGATGTACATAACTCACCTACCTAGATATCAACCTACACAGTATCATGTTTCAGCTGAAATCATAACGTCGAGGAATGACAAAAACTTTTACCTTTCAATATACATCTACAAATCACATTCTCGAGTATTAAATTTCGTGCATAAATAATTCATTGTTCTTGAGAGATAAAACAAATTATAACAAACTGGGGAAACACTAAGTAATCTGCACTTTATATTAATACACGCAAGCTGAATAAGTTCCTTAATTTTGGTACAAATATACAAACGTTACACTAAAAACATTTCAAGCAATTCAGAGCAGTTTTAATTTAGACTGGAATCCAGATTAAGGATCTGTAATAATATTAGCAGCCAGTTGTCTAGTTCCTGGAATCTAATTTAGAATAATATTGGTTTGACCTGAAATATACCAGTGACATTAAGCTCTGCGTGAAGCAATATTAGTAAAACGCGGGTAGAATACCACGGATCCTAGCCGTAAAGAAATACTGACGGGCTTCAGATAAAATAAACACTTCTCTGTCAAGTGAACAATATGTGAGTAGCAGTCCAACCTTTGTCATTAACAAATGATATCTAACTCAAATAATATTAGTGAAAATCGTCGTTGCTGAAAATTTATACTAGATTAGATTAATGCATCTTGATTTATGGTTGTATATGAATGGATGTTTCTATCGTCGCAAGTGTACAGCCGCTCAGAACAATCTCGACTATATTATGAAACTATGATGATTATTATCTGATGCATATAGTAGCTAAATCTTAAATGCGTGGAAAGTACAGTTGCTAGGTCTGTATAATTCGTTTCTAATACTCCATCATTAACTACTATTACCGTAAATTGTACGCTACATATAAATCAACAGAACGCACATCAACACTTATTTTCGTACCACAGAAGCAAAGTCCGTACAACTTATTATTCTCGTAATGTCAGTAGCGTTAAAACATGATTCATACCATCGTACAGTGCCATTTCACCGCAACTGGAACAAAATAATCAATAAAAGAACACTGTTTCCTGTAGGAAACGGGATTGAATTTATATCAGCAGCCATGATGGACGTGATAAACTCACACAATTAAAATACAACTATACTTTATGTACATATGTATGTATTCTATTCTTGTTTCATAGTAAATCAGACACTGTTAACGAAAACAGTTGTCATAAATACTTAACTTATAGAAATGATAAAATAACTTCTGTAAATATTTGCTTGTGGTTTCATACATACAGATTGATAAAAATAGACTATGGACAATAATAGAAAGACCAAAGGCCAAGTGATTAAAATAGAAAAAATTCTGCGGACTTAGATCTGGCAAATCGAAGGTATTCCTTGGAAATTTCAATAAGAATAGAGTAAGGACTGAACTAAGAAGGAACAAACTATGTGGTTTTCTCACACGGTGCTGCCACCTTGGGGAGACACATGACAAGGATAGGTTTGAAACACAATAGCGACTGCAAGTTTTGCCTACAACTGCACGGCTATTGCAGCAATTCGTACTAGTTACATATATATGGCAAAGCTGACATTGACAAAGGAGAAATACCCTCTTTGACATAATCACATCTATTACAATTCATTAAATCCTTTAGACTTGAAGGGAGCTATAGCTGCGAATAAATTCCAACAACTTATAGCTCATGTAAGAGAGAACAATATATAATCTAAATCTGGTGAATGGACTGGCCAGTGGTATGTACTACTAAAACCGGATTCACAATTGATGGAAACGTGAACGTGTTCGCGGACGTGAACCTGAAAAAAGATGAGCCATCTTTATTTAATGATTCCATTTACAATATCGTAAACGGCGACGGCAACACGTAAACGTGAACGTGAATTTTGTCCAAGTTTTGGTTTGGCGCTCAGGTCCGCGAGTGTCGTACATGTGGCAAAAGTATTTAAAGTAGTTATGTATGTAGGCAATATGTCAAAATATCGTCAACAAACACGATCAATTGTGCATGGTACTAGACGTTCACATTCGCGCAGTAGTTACCGTTCGGAACACGTATATATTCTCGTTCACGTTCCTGTTAATTGTGAATCTGCCCTAAGTCGATCAGCATAAAATTGTTGTAAATAGTTCAAATTAACTTGTTCTGCGTGAGGAGTTGCACCGTCTTATTGAAAATACCCATATTCATCAATCAATTGATTAATAAAAGGTCATCAGATTCTTCCTGGGTATCTTACAGAATTACTATCATAAAAGAATTACTATCATAAAAGGATACTGTTCCTATAATATGTTGTCGTGATATAGCTATCCAAACCCCAGCCTTAATTGGATGTAGTGGGGCTTCTAGCTAAGAATGAGGATTTTCAGCTTACCATACACGATAATTTTGGCTATTCTCAGCACGATAAATGAAATCAAACTTTATCCCAAAAGAAGCTTATGTTTAATAAGTCATCTTTGTTTAACGTATTATTAAACCACTGAGTTGTTTAAAGTTCAGTGGATAAAGGTGTTGGTGTTACATTTTTTTTTAATTTTCTGGGAACGTCCATATCATGCACCCTGCAATACAGATTTGTAAATGAATTTAATTACTAGCTCAATTAAGCTTGTGCAGGTAATGTCCTTACAGAAGTATTAGAACGAATTTCCATTGTATTTAGTATACCAACAAGCACATTTGCTATAGAGTCTTGGTTCACATTCACGTTTGCGTTTCGCAACACGGCCAGTTTCCATAAACCTTTAAGCCAATCTATCTCAATGTCACCAAAATACCACATAGAAGATATCATCGTCAGGACATTTGAGATTAAACTACTGAATGCACGATCACAAATAAGTTCATAAGTCCATTTACCATATTCACCTTCAATAGAACATTAAAAGTGGGAAATCACAATATAAGTATCATTTTCAACAATGCCAGGCATTCTATTTCTTATCTGAACCATATATACATAGAATAGGTATTCACGTACTTACTTACCTACCGGCATAGAACAAAGTTAACGCTCGAGCTGTATTAAAAATTCAGAAAAATAGCGAATGACTGAAGAATTAAAATGTATACAATAGAAAACGCAAAAATGACACAATTGGCGGCATGTAAACAATAATAAGAAGCGACAGGGTGGCCAATAATCGGATAATAAACTACTCTAGTTTGTTATACAATTTTGTCTCTAAAGAACGTCTTCAGTTGATCGCTCTGTACATATAGCGCACGTTATAGGTGCACTAACTTGGTGTTGGTTATTCCTCTTGCACTCGGCATAAAAATACATTGCCTCTGCACTCACTACAATTGAATGCCATCACTACGGTCGAAACCATTATCAAAATTATGAAGTCTTTAAGATTCAGATGTCTACCCGAAATAACCATTTTCTCCATTATCCCACCATACATTTGAAGTTTTTTGAAAAGTGAACGCGGCCGGAGTCTGGGCTGAGTAGTATTCTAACATTCAATATTTGCTCTAGACGGAGTTACGAGGGATGTGGGGTTTCACATGAAATGGTTCAAGTTTTCAGAGAAATATCTAGTCAAGTAATGTTGAAAAGAGCAAAGAAGTCTGACATTTTAATAAACAAAAGAAATGTTATAATGAGCATATACATATTTCTTTGCAATAGTCAATAAATAGCACTTGTTTATGCTGTAAAAATCATTGATTTTGGGAGTTATAGAAGTATCATTCAGTTGCAGTACGTAAGCATATATGTACATATGTATGTATACATACATACATATGTTAATCACAGTTATATTAAAAATATATTGAAAAATTCATACAGCAATTGTTAACTCTTTATAGGTTTGTTGATTATAATCACTTTTTACGAACAAATATTGATGAAGTGAAATTTCAGCGAATTCTGCAATGACCGTTATACTATTATTTTTAAATTAGTAGCCAATAAACGATATAACTGTTATAAAAAATGTTAAAACTCTTGTTCATTTATGAGAACAATACAAGCATACCGTTTCATGAATACTAAAACATCGTGATTGTTGTTGTAAACATTTTAGCCACAGGGGTCTTTTACGGAAATCTGCATTTTCTGTTCGTACGTGAGGAGAAAAATACGCCAAACTTTATTTCTGTATACGTAAAATTTTTTGATACAATCAGAGCAGATGAAACCAAAACAGTTGAGTAATGTGGTAATTTCGTGATTAAGCTAGCCATATGTTTGTTACAATTCCACCTTATATAGTACACTCTTATTTTAGTGAAGGATTCTTCTTGTGAGCGTGCATTACTAAGCTTTTGATTGATTAAAACTAAATTCATGTTGAAATCACATTAATACAAACATTATACACAAGACTTCTTTTCGAGAGATTAAAATATATAAATTTGGATAAACCAGTTAAAAGAAAGTTGTTCGACCGAACAACAATGAGAAGTGGCTGATTTTTTGAATCTTCTAAATACCAGACTTTTTTCTCATTCTACTTTGCCTTTAGGTTTACTTAAAAGATTTGTTAATGTGTTATTAGTTGTGTAACACACATTGAGGTAAGATTGCAGACACGCCTCAGTCCCTTTGTGACGAGGAAAACTATGGACTTAATAAATTTCTTATTTGTAACATAAGTATCAAACACGCAGAAAATATTATCCACGTACTTAAACCAAATTCTATTATTCTATATTTTCTCTCTTCAAGTCAGTTTCGAATTTGCTCATGAACAAATTGACAATGAAAGGAGCTAGCGGATTTGCCTTTCTTTCGTTCATAAAGCTGCCATGGACTTGGAAGCAATTTTGGGTCATACAAAACGAGGTTAATCTTTTATATTCCGCGATTTCAATTTCGCCTACATTACTATATTTTAACAATTCTACCAAATATTTCAAAATTTTTGGTATAGGTACACTCGGAACAAGTGAACATGTGTGAAATAATACTACAATCACTCCTTGTTTGAACTCAGTGTTGTTAACTTTATTCACAATTTAAAATGGAATTTTGGACAGTTCGATTTTCAACATGTAAGGTGAACTTTTTGTATTCGTTAGGCAAGCATTTACACATATGATAAGTAGGGGAATTGGGGTAGTGGGATTGGAGCTGGGCATTTGAGATTTTAAATTTCTGTTTACTAAAGTGTGTCCAGTTTGATAGTGTATTTTGTATCTCTGATCATAGCAAGTAAAAGGTTTTTTGTTAATTGTTTGTATAGTCCGAATGATAGTAACAGTCATATTTATCTATGATGACTATCTTGTTTCATTTATCTGCTTTAATTTAAAAGCAAACTTTTTCTCTGAAATCTTTACCAATTTTCAGTTTCTTGTTACCATTATTTGAATACTTGATCTGAGCATTTTTCAATATTTTATTCTTACACGCGTTCCTAATATTAGTTTCTATGGACGCATAACTGTTACGTCAGAAATACCAAGTTTTTAGCCTTTATTCAACAAATCCAATGGTAAAAAAGATAAGTTACAAACTAGCGGTGTGTTTTCTACTGCATTTAATTTACGGGGAGTATCATATTGAAAGTAGATTTCGTGTCTACATATTTACTTAATAAACCTGAAATGTTTCTATTGCAACCACTCATCCCTTACACTTCTTAAATACAATCCTGTAATTATTTTCTTCCATTAAAAAACGGGTTAAATATTTGTAATATAAATTTTATATAAAGTCCCAAGATCATCTTCATAAAGTTTTTAATCTGTGATAAGTGCAAAGTAAGCTGACTTCTAAAGCTGTATTATTTGCCTAACGGTTCTCACTGTGTATTGAGTGTGGGTAAATCCGTTTGTTGTAGGTCCTGTTATAATGCTACCTTACCACTATAAGTAATACATATTGGGTTTTACAAATGAAACTTTACCCCAAACCAACCCTACACTGGCTATCTGACTGGGTAATTTGGTTACAAATCTCTTTCCAGAACTTCCGTAACGTTGTAATTGTTTGTATTACGGAATAAAATATTTTCAGATTTTCTACAATGTTCAATAAGAACAAGCATAGTTTATTGAATGTTTTACCGACAAATCGCAGCAAAATCATAACTTTAATATAGGTACTGACGCAGAATTTAATTTCATCTTTAGAAAACAAACATATATTAATTTTAGTCTTCTGCGCATCTCTATGCTTACGAAAATATAAGAAAAGGGCAATCGAAAACATATTTCAAAAAAACGTAGGTAGTTTAATTCGCCATTCTGGAAACCAACAACTAAATATTATCCTCAGTTTCACTAACATTAATTAATTGTTTACATCTTTTAACACCCAACTATGCTTACTGTCGCGGAAAATCTGTAAGGGAAACAATAAAGAATGGCATCCGGAACTTCCTTTTGTAGCAATCCGGTGATATAAAACGAATTTAATTCATAATCATCTAGTTAAAGGATAAGATTAACGATCATGTCAACGGCTATGACTAATTACCATGCGTAGCCTATAAATCGTCTGCGTCATACCTTCTGATGTTAGGTAATCATATAAGTAATGTACTCAAGAGATGTAAATTATTTTTGGATGTCTGAAGCATGCAAACGCACTTTGCCATTAGCAATTGCACTGTTTTATCAGATTAACCTCTTCAAGTTGTAATGAGCGGTTACCACGTAAACTTGCAATAAGCTCTGTTTAAAACGTACGTGTTTTCAGTTATCAGCTAACACTGGGTATAATTACGATGTCAAAATATTCGAAGTTTTCTCTTAGAAATTGCATGTAACTTTCTAATTTATGCATTTTTGAGGTAATTACTTAGCACAAGTTTAACTAAAGTAGTATACACTATATAGCATGTGAGTAATAGATACATATTATCACGGAAAGTAAGACATTATCATCTGAAATCTTGAAAAATGGACTTAAAATCAAATAAATTATTATGAATATATACATATCGTCATTGCCTGATTTCATAAAACAAGTGAACAGTTTTATTTATTGTATTCAGTACAAACCACTCACTACTGTTTAATAAAGTATATAATAAATATTGAGTTTATTCAACTAGAAGAATAAGAACACTGGAGTTATTACAATAAAAAGCAATGCCGAACGAACTGTATAAATATGTTAAGTACCTGCATATATTACAACTAAAATGATTAATACATTAATACTAAGTTGAAAATTTAAATTCTTTAATATTTAAAATTTGAGGATCTCTTTCAGTTATATAATGCAATGGAATGATTATTAAGATTACATACAATATAAATATCCAAATGCTAGGGTTACCACATACATATTGATGTTACATTTCGTATTTCTTTTCCTAAGGCATTAAATTTCTCCCATTTTGTTTTGGAAGGTAGTTGGTAGTTAGGGTTTTAAAATTTTATTTGTTATTCTTTCCAAGTTTAAATAATTAATTGTAAGGCTCTGCCTGCCATTTTTCCATATTTTTATACTATTTAGTTTAATTTGCTCTTAATAGTAATACTACATCCTGGATCCATGACTTTCAATGGAGATAACTATACATATAAGAGATAGTGGATAACTTCCCTAAGCTGTTTTCCAATGCTTTTACTTCAGTATCATATTCTACCGACTTACGAGCATTTCTCGATCTTCCATCTTTTAAACTACATGCAATTTCTTACACATCTTTGATAAATATAATATCCTCTCCTCCTCTACCTGATAACTAATATCTATTAAAAATTTTAAGGACACAAACATAATAAAAATATTGTATTTTGCGTTTGTAGCAAGCAAACTGGAATATGCGTCTATAGTTTGTTATCCACTCTATCAAGCATGAATATGCTATAGAACGAATTCAACGTCGGTTTCTAAAATTCTTGACATATAGCATGAATTGAGTATACCCTGACAGATCCGTTGATTACAACAAATTGCTGGAGTTACACAGAGTGCAATCATTACAGCATCGAAGACAATTATACAGTGCAGCATTTTTACATAGAGTAGTAAGCAATCGTGTTGAATCTCCGGGCATTTTATCGAATTTGCAGTTCTATATACCTCGTCAGTCATCCCGTGCGATTCAGTCTTTTACCTACAACACTCCCCAGACCAACCTTATGGTCAAAGCTCCACTCGTTCATATGATACAAAACGCCAATAACACCTATAGCGATATTTTTCTTGGTAGCAAGCATTGAGGAAGATTCCATCTAGGTCACCAATCAACTTTTAATAGTTTCAGCGTTAATTTTATTTGTTATCGTTAGCTTTTAGTATTACTTATAGTACTACTAGTTGTAGTCCGCGTTTTATAATCATCTATTGTAGAGTATTTTGTGTTGATTTTTTTGTATTATGCATTTAAGTACTATTATGTATTTTGTCCTGTTATTAGGTAATAACCTGTTAGGTATTAGACTATGTATTATTATTATTACATCTGAAAAGAATGTGAATAATATCTGTTGCACAATATCTTAACATATTAGCTATTTTTACAACAGAAAGTTAATCTGCTTTAATGAAGGTGACACAATAATACAATTGTTATTTCCAATTTTCTGTGTTTTAACATCCTTCAAGTTTACTACAATTTGTTTGCAGTTTTAAAATTAATTTTTTAATATGATTATTTGAATTTCGCATAATATAGCAACGTATAGTGAATTGTACTAGCTTGTTTACTAACGGTACTTCTGAAACGAAGATGCTCGTGGAATGTTGTTGGTGAGCTTTGATACAGATGACAAATTCTAATACCATTATATCTACTATCGTTAGATTGATTATATAGTAATACTAAGAAACTATTAAATCACACTTATGACTCCAAACAAAAAAAAAATTAACTGAATGTTGGAATAGAGATACTTCCAAAATTTTTTTTAATTCTCTGTACTCCGGTGTTCCCCTCCCTGTTGTATAGTAATACTGTCTGAAAATCCATGATCGATGTGAAATCTGTGAATAGTAAATCTAGTTCTACAATCTAAGGGTGTATAGATCGTGTCAAACTCTGTATGCAGTATACGTCTTATGGGAATTCGATACACGCGGTTGTCAAATCGTCCAATCAGCTATACTTTGCTATTCCCGGTTGGTTATTTGACATTTAAGGAGATGAAATCATTACGTTTATTTGCATTTTATGACAGCTAATACAATAATAATACTATAGCCTTTCAAGTATACATTGGTTTTAACCAGGTATCATTCGGTTATAACCAGTAATCTTTGATTATGTTCGTTCTGATATATGTATGTAATGGTTCCAACCTGGCTAAGTCGATTTTAACCGTAGTTGAGGTATCAGTAGTAAATGTTTTCAATGATATACATAATTTTCCATTTCGATGGTTTATTGTAGCCGTTGAGTAAAAGCGAAGTTGTATTGAAATTAGTTTATTAGTTGTTAACAAAAATAATTGTATAAGGAAAATGTATTAATATGATTATTAAATTATTAATATTTATTATTTTTTATTAACAATATTAGTATAAAATTTATTAAATTTATTATGGAAATAGCAAGAAGTAGATTGTACCTTCTTCTTCTTTTGCAATTTTCGGTTTGAAAGTGTTTACTGTTCCTTTTATATTCAGTTGAAAATTCCCTTTTCCGTGACATTTTTCAATCGATGGATCTCTAATGTATGTATATTATTAGGAAATTTATGAAATGCTATTTGTTCTCCTTCTCTTTTCCCTTTTAATGTATTACTTTTGCAACCAGCTATATTGGAAATAATTCCAGGCACTTTTACTTTACATACATATAGTAGGTATTAGAGTATTTAAAGGTAATTCATGTTGACATATCTATTTCGACATAAGTATAGGTATGCACTACTTTACTTTTTAAAACGAGCATACATGATGACGCGTTCGTTCCCTTTGTTTGATTGGTTAAAAAGTTACGAGGTAACCTTCCAATATACGGACCTTGTCTAACTGAGAATACTAGGGACTGCCCAGTTGCTATTATATGCTATGCTGCATATGGAGATTGAAACGATCTATAGTACATTGAGTCTAAAAAAAATACAATGGCGGTTCTAATTTGCGACAAGGTACTGACAATCATAGGTAAGCTACTTGTCAGTCGAGAATAAATAACTGAATGATATCGGAGGCCTCCGCGGTCTGTATTGTAATTACATATTCTCTTAATAGAAAACCGTGTATTTCTTTGTGTGTTCAGGAGTAACTGCCTATTATCTATACGCACCCATTTTATTTTTTTTTATTTGATGGGCTTATCCCGTTGAAATTTGTTTTTTGTTAATAAATCTATGTTTAAATAGTACCATCGAAAAAATCAGTACTGCGACAAATGTGAAGTTTAAGATGAATTAATTGGGAATTCTTTTATCAAGAGACAGAAGATATTTCAGGTTAAATTTCAAACTGTAGCGATATACAAGGTGTTCAAAATTGATGATCTAATTTCAGAATTTTTGACTAGCTCTTGGATTTTTTTAAAATTGGACACCCTGTATATTTTTTCATAAGCGGATACAGATATTAATTGTGAATAATTTTTGTTAATATGACCCTCTGACTATATATAATCGTTTTTGATAAAGAAGCAAAATTCAAAAAATAAAATCTGCTATGGTTGAGTAAAATATGAAAATTTTAGAGCAATGTTAGACCAAGTACAATATTATTTTATTTTATTTACAAAGTGTGCAATAAAGTAAGGGTTGAAACCATGGCTTATTTTAAATATTTTATTGGCCTTTCTCTAGTGCCAATAAATTAAAATACATATATCAATACAATATCATCCTTTCAGTTCATTAAGTGAGATCTGATTTCTCATAAGGCAAAAGAAATATTCTTTTCACGAAATGTAAAATATAGTTTATTACTGTAGGTAAAAAGTGTCATGACCCATAACAGATTCAAGTGTCTCTAATTAGTCAAAAGTTGTTGGAGTGTTTGGAATTACTGCATTGTAAAATTCTGAAGTGCTTAAAATCCCAAGTCTTGTTTCTCATTAAGGCAGCAAATTCAGATAATAACACAGTTAAGTGATATCCAATCCCCTCCACCGTCTGAGTATTTATTGTGAGGGTTTCCATTAGGACTTAACGAACCATGGTAATGTACATACAGTCCAGAAAAAAGTCATTACAAAGAAAGGTAAATAGTTGCACAAAAACATTCGAACTTAACATTTTGCCACTAATGTAAGTGGATTCATTAAGATCAAAAGAATTGGTAGATCATATTAGAACAATACAGTTACTTATGTTATACGTGAAAACCTTGTGTACTAGAATCTTCGTGATTTTTAATTTACTGTGGCACACTTCCGCATTACCCTCATTACGAAACAAAGAAATTGAATAGAAATAGAATTATCTGCCAGTACCTCGGTGATATAGCCTTTGCGGTAAAAGTGGTAGGACCAACGTTCTCTAGTAGTGGCCGGCCTCACTTAGATTGGTTCACCTGCCAGGTAGATATTTTAGACGATTTCTTAAAAGAATATTCAGTACCCTCGACGTCAGTTTATTATTGATAGATGGCAATCTGTAACCGTAAAGGTTAGGGAATTCAAAGTGAAATAGTTGAAACCATCACTAAATGCAGAGAAAACGACAATAAAAGGAGATAATGGAAATTCATTACAATTACCACAGTCATACCTAGAGAGTTCATAGCCAGCAATAGATAATAATAATAATAATAATAATAATAATTTAAACAAACCGTCTGAGCCCGCCCGTTAGCATTTTGCTCCGGGCGTGGTTAATAGTCCCCATCCTCCTCAAAGATGCGGAGTGCGCTGGGCCAGCATTTCATAATAATAATAATAATAATAATAATAATAATAATAATAATAATAATAATAATTCATGCCTTAGCATCCCCCAACAGCTTGCGCCAATTACAGGGGGCATCGGCTGACCATGAGTTATTATTACGCCTACGGCTGTAGACCGACTTAAGATGTTATCTTTCTGCATTTGCCGTGGAATTTGGGAAACTACAGAAAACCAAATTCAGAAAGAACGCATCGGATTCGAACCCGATACCACCAGAGTGTGAAGCGAGCGCGCTAGGCACTGCGCTACACAGCTGGATAATAGATATATAGTAAAGAATAGAATTTATAGAAAGCAAGACTTACTTCTTTTATCAAATATCCAATGCGTAAGTAAATTGTAAATGTTCTTGTTGTACTCGCATTCATTAATATTTAGATAAAAGCAAAAGGTTATTTAAGGTTGTTAAGAGAATGTGCCGAAATATAACAGTTAATTTGCTTATTTTGCACATCGCCCTTAATTACCATTTATTATGTATTCAGGCGAACCCTTTTGTGCAATTCTGATTTCGTATTTGCCGTTAAAATACGCGTGTAGAATAACCTTAGTAAATTATAACTATAAATTTGGAACAGATTTCGTTGTGCAGACCGTATTAGTGAAATATTCAAATTTGGGGAATATAACGAAACATAATTGTAATTCAAATACGGGAAAGAGGAATTGTGAACTCACTAAACGTTTTATACGTATACTTATGTATCTACAATGAACAACATCTAAATCGACAACGTTCCGAAATTTACAGAACCTTAATTACAATGTAGAGGAGGCTACGTGGAGTTACTACCTTGAATTAGACGTCGTACTTCTCCAATTTTAGCAGTATTTAGATGAGCCGGTCTTTAGTAGACTTCCAACGGAGAGTATATTCGGCCACACGCCGAATATCGAATATTCTGCGGACTTCCTAGCCGAATAGCCGAATATTAGACAAAAGTATTCGGCTGGCGCATGAACGATAACAAAAGGAGTAAAAACTCCTGGAAATGCAGAGAAATTAGTCTTTCTGCACCATAATTTTCCACTTTTAAATTTTTATTACGATAATTCAAATGCATAGACATTTATTTGATCATTTTATGTAAATTTTTATAATATGGAAGTTGTTTATGTACTTATACTACTTTAATGAATCCCATAAAAATATATTATTATAAAATAAATCCAAATTTTTATTTTATCAATTACTTGACTACAACAAAACACCTTACTTAAAAGTATCCGCTATTCGGCCGAATAGTACCTAGATATTCGGTATTTGGCCGAATAGGATAAAAGTAACCTAATAGGCCGGATACCGAATAGCAGCCGAATATTCGTTGCATGTCTAGTCTTAAGGATTTCAGTATATGTATATGTAATGAAAATCTTGCAACTCCTACGTCACGAAATATTTTTATATAGGCCAAATTTTAAACATTTTGTTATTAATAAATAAAGGTAACATAAAAGAGGATCTATAATTCAAAATACTTTCTGTACTTCATGCGCCCATCACTGATGCACGTGATACATCATGAGTGAATTATTACAAACAAGAATTTTATTTTGAAATCAATTCCAAAATGCTACTATTTGCGTAAATCAGTAGTACATATATACGTTTTATTGTGCAGTGTGCGGAAAAGCAACTTTTAAAAAAATTGTAGGATATTACAGGGAATCAAGATAGACCTTTTCAGCTTATAAATGCCAAGTCAGAAATAAATAATTTTTTGGTATACATAAAAATTCTTTTAAAGCTAAATTCCTTAAAGACAGGCCAACTTTCCAAACACTTATACAAGTTACAGTGTATGATCAAATCAAACTGTTAGCCTTTACTGCAACACCAACAACTACATGTCTAATTAACTATTCAATTAATTTAAGAATTAAGTGATATATATGCCACATAAAATTAACGTCATTTAGTTATAACTAATAATATATGTATTTTTATGAACTATATGTACTTATCTTATCTTGCTGATACTTTTTTCCACTTCTAGGTCAATTATAATACTTTTAATCCCATTATTTTAGTTGTAACAAGGATTTCATAAATAGGTGTAGCATATGTTGCCTAGCTTCAAACAAATTAACTTTATAAGATTTTTTTGTATCTAGCAGAGAAACTATACACTTTTGGCCTGGTGTTTATAAGCTTAAAAAGTTCCCTCTAGCATTTTACAATTTTTTTAGAAGTTGTTCTTCCGTACACTTGTGTATAGTATACACCATAAAAAATATTTCATTCGTTACTTCGGACTTCTTGGAGAACTTTCAAAACCTCGTTAAACCTTAAGAGACCATACGACATTTTACCAACAAGCCTTATTTAACAAAATAATTTTGCATGAGAACATAGCATCGCCTCAGACTAACATTATCTAATGCGCGTTATGTTCCATGTGCTTGTACAAATCTTGCTTGCGTTATCAACGGCATTTCGTAACTGGCGAATTTGGATATAATTCTTTGCACAAATAAATATTTCTTTTTTTAACTATAGTCGATATTTTACTTATTATTATTGAAAAAAGAAGCCTAAATGTATTCTATAGAGCAAATCAATTTAAAAAATTTATTTTTAATATTTGAAACAAATATATAAATTAACTTTCTTTAGTACTCTGGTTAATATACATGGAGTACGTCATGCGGTATCGCGATTAGCTATTCTTAGATTTTCTTGTTTTCAACTAAGTATTAATTGCCGTGTTTTATACCATGTGTTCCTAATCTTTTCTGCTATCTAGTGTTTTGAATATTATCTGTGAATCGTAATGGCTGATACCTACATTTAGTGAAAATAAGAATTCATCACTCGACAGCTGTTTAAGTAAGTTTTTTCCGTTTTTTGTGCCTGCTTTTATTTATTTTAAAGTTGCTTTCTCTATTTACACGTTCGGTCAAAAGATATGACCAGCTATTTCATTCTTCCCTAGTGTTTCTGAAGCAGACCTTACCGTAGCCTTCTTTCCATTGTTTGTTTTTTTTGAAGTCCCTGCGACAGGCAGCGCAAGGGTGAAGCTTGTGTCCTTGTTTTTTCCCTTAAGGAATATCTTTAACTTTAACATGAATTCAAATAAGTGTTTTTGTTGTGGGAGAACTGATGGGTCTCATAAAATGGTTATATGTAATGTGTGTAAGAAATCATTTGAGATAGATTGTGTTGATATGTCTACCGCGGAAGCTAGAAGGATTCACTCCAGATCATCTGGCTTAACGTGGTCCTGTACTGGATGTTCGAAGATGGGGGATGACTTATGTAGTCTCAAGGCTGCTATTATTGCCCTGCTGGATGAAATTAAAGTATTGAAACTGTCTCTCAGCAGCCGCCACCTGGTCCAACCTTGTCCGCCATTGATATTGAAAAGATTGTCCAGAAGGTTAGAGATCGGCAGGATCGTAGGACAAATATTATAATTTATGGAGCCAAGAAAGACGCCGCCTGTCAGAGTAGTAAGGAACGAGTTGATCGTGATGTGGCCTTGGTTGGTGAGCTTCTGGTGGACGCTGGTCTGGGAAATGAGGACTTTCGCCTGCTGCGCCTGGGAAAATTTACAAACGCGACTTCTGAGCGTATCCGTCCTATCAAAGAGACATTCTCTTCGGAATCATGTGTCTCTACCATAATGCGGAATGTGGGGAGTTTGAAGAAGCGTGATAGATGGAGAGGCGTTGCGCTTTCCCGTAACCGCACTAACTTGCAGAGGGAGATCTATAGGAAGGTGCGTGCTGACTTTGAGGAGCGGGTGTCTGCCGGCGAAGTAGGCTTAAGTATAAAATATAAGCAAAGGGTTCCTACCATTTTATCGGGAAACTAATAAAGTCCAGCAGTGCTACAGATGTCATAAAGTTATATTATCAGAATACACGCAGTATTCGTAATAAATCTTCAGTGTTTTATACCAGTGCATGTGAGTACCATTACAATATTATCCTGGTTACGGAAACATGGTTGGATGAATCTTATAATAGTGAATATTTTCCCTCTTTCTATAATGTTGCGCGTTCCGATAGAAAGTTTGGGCGGGTTGACCGCTCTACTGGGGGCGGTGCTTTGGCGGCGATAGTTAGTATTTCTGTGGATATAGTGGATACATCTGCACTTGCATCTTTGGTTCCTCTTATCGATGTGGTCATCTGCGAATGTAAATACAATTTCGGCATCTTTAACATTGTTGTTATTTATATACCTCCGGATGCGTCTGCTGATTCCATTGAACTTTTTTTTGTAAACTTGGAGAACATTCTGTCTGACAAACATTGTATTGTAGTGAGTGATTTTAATGTGCCTTCCTTTGTTCTTTCACAAAATCTTGTTTCTTCAAAAGCCGCTTCTCTGCATTATTTTACAAATGTATTGAATTTAAAACAGCTTAATAGTGTATACAACACCGACAATCGTATGCTTGATCTGGTATTCACCAATTTTGAATGCGAATTGTTGATCACTCGTGAGAATATGCCCTTCGTACCTGAAGGTTCTTATCGTCCAGCTCTATTAATTGACTGTCGACTTGCAGTTGACCCTCATCCCATTTTTCCTGGTGTCACTAATAATCGGTATAATTTTCGTAGAGCCAACTTTCCCCAGCTGTATGATGAGAAGTTAGAATATTGACTGGAATTTTCTGGAGATGCGTACTGATGTGGACAGGGCACTTGATGAATTCTAGTCAACTATTTACAACGTTCTTAATAGAACCGTCCCTAAATGCTCTACTGCTAAATTTTCTGGATATCCATCCTGGTTCAATCGAAGCATTATAGCTAATTTGAAATTGAAATCGTATTATCACAAGAAATGGAGGAGTACTAGTCTCTTAGCTTACCGCAAAGACTTCGCGGAGCTGCGTCGGGTTTGCAAGCGTGAAATTGCTTCGGCGTATAGTGCTTACTTGGGTACCATACAGAATTCTTTGAAAACTAATCCTAAAGCTTTATGGTCATATGCTGAATCCCAGAAAGGTACCTCGCGAATTTCTGGAAGAATGCGGCATGTTGATCAAGAATTGGATAGTCCGCGGGATATAGTCAACTTGTTTGCGGAGGAGTTTGCTCGCCTTAGTTATCTTCAGATCTATTGTCTTTTCGTATTCCCTTAATATCTTATGATACCACTGTAAAACTTATGGCGACTCTCTCGAATAAATACACCTCTAGAGATGATCAACTTCCTTCCTTCTTCATTAAGGATGTACAGCATGCGCTGGCTAACCCATTGCAAATAATTATTAATCTAGCTATTTCGAATTGCACTTTCCCGGATTTGTGGAAGCGTTCGAGAATCGTACCAGTATTCAAGAAAGGCGTAAGAGCTTCTGTATCTAATTATAGACCAATATTTATTGTTTCCAACTTGGCCAAGATATTTGAGCAATATCTATACAACATTATTTCTTCTCGCGTTCGTTTGTACATGTCCCAAACAGCATGGATTCTTCCCGGGTAGGTCAATCACTACAAATCTGGCAGTCTTCTTGCAATACGTTTCGCAGATAATGGATCATCGGGGTCAGGTAGATGTAATATACACAGATTTTTCACACGCCTTTGACGCAGTAGACCACCAACTACTACTCCAGAAACTGTTATTTTTTGGTTTCACTCCTTCTTCTCTCAACTTGATGACATCGTATCTTAAAAACCGAAAAAAATATGTTTTTTATAAAGGCTGTTGCTCTAATGAGTACCTGTCCACTTCTGGTGTCCCTCAGGGATCGAATCTGAGTCCGCTGCTATTTACTTTGTTCATCAATGATCTTATCGCTTCCTTACCTTGCAATGCTCTGGGATATGCAGACGATCTGAAGATCTTTGCCCCTGCTTCTGATGTGAGTGATGCCTTACAACTTCAAGAAAGTATTGACATTATCATGCAATGGTCTATGAGAAACAAGTTACCTACCCCTCAATGTTAGTAAATGTTTTGTCATGTCCTATACACGTAGAAGTATTCCTTTTTCTTTTGATTACACAATTAATGGGGAAATCTTGAAGAGAACTTCTGAAATGAGATATTTGGGTGTGCTTTTTGATTCGTGTTTGGTATTTGATAAGCATATAGCGGGTATGTGTTTGTCTGCTTCTCGTACCTTGGGTTTCATTTTTCGTTCTTCTAAACCTTTTACTGATCTACAGGTTATTAAAACTTTATATTTTGCGTTTGTTGTCAGTAAATTGGAATACGGATCAAACATCTGGTATCCATGTTAGTACCTATAACACCGTTATCGAACGTGTTCAAAAACATTTTTTGAAATTTTTATCTTTTAAAAAATCTGGAAATTATCCTGACTGGAAGACGGACTATAACATGTTATTAAATGACCACAATATGCAATCCTTGGTCCAGCGTAGGATGTCTCACAGCGCGCGTTTTTGTATAAACTTGTGAATGGTGCTGTTGACTGTTCTGATCTGTTGTCTAATGTTAACTTTAATGTACCTAGAATGTCGTCACGCTTAGTGCCAACTTTTACATATGCCACCCCAAGAACTAATCTTCTTCTTAAAGCTCCACTTACCCACATGGCTCGGAATGCAAATTTCTTTTATGCAGATGTTTTTACTGGTAGTATTAGTTGTATTAAGATTTTTTACTATTGTAGCTTGTATTTTGTTAATTTGGATATACATATGTACTTTGTATGTACTTCTTTACTCTTGTCCTGTTATTGGGCCTTATACCTGTTGGGAAAATAAATCGATATGATTATTATTATTTTTATTTTATTCTTTTCTTTTTTATATATTTCATGTTGAGCCTCTAATAGAGAAATCTAGGCCTTCATTAGTATAATGTGTACTTGATTTCTTTATTACAATATTGTAATAAAATTATTTGAAACATCCCACTAAAATTGTAGAACAATTACCAATCCCTTTTTTTTCCAGTAGAAATTGTACAAACGCATTACAAGTGTAAATCGTATTTATTAAATAAGTGAGATTGGAATGTTTGTATTTTAAGTAAATATAACATTGAACTTTGTTTAAAAATGAAGCATTTCTAACATTTGGAAAAACAAAATAGTCTAAGGTAATTAAAGCAGGTACACAACAATTTAATTCTTAATTCGAAATACGATTTCATTCCCACGTGATATAAATTATCATCTTATTATGGGGTGAAAATCAACGTAATCCGCGTTATTCCGGAATTTCTAGAAAGGAATGGTATGTACCTGGACTACTGAAGAAACATTATATGTATTTTACTTATAACTTGTTCGAAGAATGAGATGGTATGAAACGAGCAGAGCACTATAAATTACACGTCCGCGTAGCTAGTTACCGTCTCTTTTTAGAAATTAGTTTACTGTCGTATAAATTTACGTAATCACTGTTCATACAGTTGATTTTACAAGGGGAACACAAGTGTTGTCCGACAATGATCTTGATGGGTCTCAATTATGTTATAGAGGGGCCTCCCCTAAGTACCCAGGTACGAGCCTTTATCCTAACGCGCCCTAGTTTCTCAGAAAAATCAAGGTTGTTTTGCGCATTTTTCTTTATGCCGCTAATATTAGTTTCCACCCAAGGAAGCGTTCGTAGCACAGTGGAATAGATTTACGCCTACGACGCGGGGTGGCTCGCGTTCGATTTCTGTACGTTCATTTTGTCAATCTTATTTATTGTTCACAATAGTAACAATTATACATACTTATTTCATGCAAATTATTCATAAATGACATTTTTCGTCGTGGTAATTTTATTAATAAATAAATTCGAAGCAAATCTGCAATCATAAAATTAGTTCATTCCGTATCGTCGACAAGCACCAGGTGCATTTTGTAAACGACAGAGCTTTGCAGGCGCACAGCCTTCAAATAGGTCACAAGGACACACATTTCGTTAACATTCAAAAAAGGTATTCTTTCCTCTACTAACAATTTTGACGCAAGCCACACGTATTTAATCATTGGGACGAAAACAGGAGCGAAATACGTAATTTATGAATAATTTGCATGAAGTATAACTGTTAATATTGTGTAGAATAAGATTGAAAAAAAAAGTTAACCGGCAGGAATCGAATGCGAGCCAGCCCGGATCGTGGGCGTATATCTGCTCCACTGCGCTACGGACGCTTACTTAGGGGGAAACTAACATTAATGGTATAAAAGGAACGCGCAAAGCAACATTGATTTTTCTCAGAAACTAGAGCGCGTTAGGATAAAAGCTCACACCTGGGTACTCAGAGGAGGTCTCTCTATAACATAGTTGAGACCCATCAAGATCCGTGTCGGACAACGCTACTCTTCCCCTTGTTAGTTAAAAAGAAGAGAAGGGTTATAATGGCCATTTTTGAAGTTTTAACAACATTTTAAACCGGTTTTTGTTCATAGTTTGTTGTTATTTCATTCTCTATTAAACCTAGTACCCAAATTTTGTACTTTCACTGACGAATATACATATGTAGTAGATGGTATTACTAGCTAGTCAGAAAACACCTGAAGTTTTATGAACTTATGCTAATACTTTCACCGAATTTATGTGATGTTATCCAACTAATCAACTTGTTTTAATACTATTTAATTTATTAAAAAATGAAATAACTAAATATTTCGATTTGGCCGTTAGCAGGCATATAAAAGTCAATTGTTTATTGCAATCGATGCTGAACCAGATGTATTCAATTACTAATGCATTCAATCTCGTTCCTGTAAATGCTACACTACACTTGCGCTTTTTTT
>SMLS01039219.1:0-10724 GCA_004785975.1 Popillia japonica | reverse complement strand
AAGTTTTTCATTTTAATTTAAAAATAATCCTATAACTTGAAACTAAGGCCCTTATGTAAATGTAAAAAAGCGCCTAGTAAACACATGCGTACGTTAAATTCTTTAAAGATTTAGTAGATGGTTTGCGACATGGTCTCGTACAGCATTGCCATTACCATATCTTTCTTCATCACCATCATTTCTATCTTCAATATTTCTTTCTTCTAGATCATTCTCATCTAGGTCAAAATGGTCATCAACAGCAATATTATGTAGTACACAACATGGTCTTATAAAGTGCACAATGTCGTGAACTTTTCTCAATTTTAAATGAAACAATTGTCTAAACTTCTGCTTTAATACACCTATGCAATGTTCTATTATATATCTATTCTTTGATAACTTCAAATTGTAATTAATTTGCCTTCTAGTCAAACGTCCATTATCTTTGTACGGTGTCAACAAATTCTGAAGACATGGATAAGCACTGTCACCCAATATATAATTGTTGCCACACTGATTTCGCAATATTGTTGGAAGTGGTGAAGCTCTAAAAACTCGAGCATCGTGCACTGATCCAGGGTAACCGATGAACAGATCACGAATCTTCCTCCTATGGTCACAAACAACCTGTAACTATCACAGAAATATTTATTACGCAATTATTTTTTTGAATAAAACGTACCTGTATAGAGTAATATTGTTTGCGATTAATATACGAGTCTGGGTCAGCTTCAGGTTTATCAATCCTAATATGCGTCCCATCTACTATACCAACTACACCAGGAAAACCATTAGTTGCAAAATAATTTTCAATACCTCTTTGCTCTTCAGCTAATGGCCAATTTACTATGTGTTGAGACATATTACTCAAACAATATGTAACTCTTCTGATAATTACGAAGAGTGTACTTAAAGATATATTGAATCTGTCTGACACATCTCGAAAAGATGCCGTCTGGTGGCCCGCAAACCATAAAAATATCAATATATGATGGTACGCAGTAATTTTTCCATTACCTCCACTTTGACGTTTGAAATAGCCGCTATTTTTGAAGTGCTCGCATACATCACGAGCAACTTCTTTTGATACTCTAAAATGGTCTTTAAATTCTGCATCATCATACTGCGTAACTGTTTCATCGAAGTAATTTTCATTTCTCGTCCTCTTTTCTCGAATAAATTCTTCTTCACTAGAAGATTCCTCTGATGTCTCCCAAGCGGAATCGCTTGTCATTTCTATATCAGACATCTATAATTATATTTGAATTTTTATTAAGACTGGTACCCAAACAAAAAAAAAGTAAATACTTACCACGTATTAAATTTCACTTTAATCGGTTAATAAACAACAAGACAAGCCGCTATTGCTAACCTATAAGATGCCTATAACAAACTTACAACAGCAATAAGCATTAACAGCATACCAACAAAAGTAATTATGTAGTATTGGTACTCCTGTGCGGATTGTAAATCGGAAGAAAATCCACAAATCGTTTTGACAGTTTTCAAACGATTTCAAATTGGTGTCAGCGCCTGCACGAACACCAAACTGAAACTAGCAATTTGCAATTATTTCTGCTCGAACGCTTATTTTATCGTGCGCATGCGCCTGACAGTTTCCAACTAATCACAAACCTGCTCGAACAAACCTAATATGTTACAAGCAAAGTGGAATATTATTTGGTAGGTACATATGATAATCTCATTATTATATGTAATTTTTACAAAATTACTATACATATACGAAGTTTTAAAACTTTACACTCTCTCTCTCACTACTCTTACATTGCCACATGAAAAAGTTGCTTGATCAGGTTCAGAGAAGAAAAAAGATACACATATTCAGTTTACAACTATTTTTACGAGTACATTTGTAACCATGTGGCTTTAATAAATCAAGAGAACTTACCACTAGAAAGTTGTTGTGGCTATAGAATGAGTAACCTAATACTTTCGAATAGCAAACAAATAATATAGAGTATTAATGGAAACCGAAATGGAATTTTAAATTCACTCAAGTTGTTTGTTGTGATCTATATGTCACCATTCGTAGGTGTCCAATGTTGAATATTGTTATTTTTAACTAAATCAGAAAATAAGCTAGCACCGAAGATCGGTCATAAAGTTACCTATAAAACAGAAAAAAAAGGACGTTTGCAGAGTTAGTAAATATTACTTTAGGTTGGATGATACAAACATGTTGTTGTATAAAACGTGAAGAAGTATTATACTTACATATCTTCCCTATGGCTGATAGTAGTTATCTAAAGACTTATACCAACGTGGGTACAATCATGCAAATACCTAAACAAAAACTACGGTTAACAAAAAGATTATTTTATATAGTTTATCAAGTAAGCATTTGGTTATGGTGATGTACATATTTCCTCAATTCACAACATCCACATTAACTAAGTGAACGGGGTTTTCTTATCTAACTGAACAACATTAAAACATTGAAGTAGAACGCAATACAAAAGCTAATCTGATAATAGATTAGCTTTATGCAACTTAAAATATGTTTATGTGTATCTGAGTCATACCATACGAACGATTATTCGTAATATATAATGTGTTCTCCTAAGCGTTGTAAACAGATTACATGACGTAAACATAAATATTGATAAAAGTTATGAGAAAGGTAAGATAGATATCGAGTTTCTCAAAGTTGACGTAAGTAATTGATTAGAGCTTATAGCAAGAAATATGGGGATTGCAAACAAACATCGCAGTCTATACAGAAAATAATGGATTTCTTGATTGTGTCTACACCTTGCGTGTTGTGAATGTAATTTATTCCACTCCCGCACACTAATGTGTTATTTTATATTCGACAATAAAATATCGTATGTTACAGATTAGTTTATAGTACACAATTTAAACAAATTGATTGATCAGACAGGTAACTATATTATATAAGGTTCTATCTTCTGGTGTCAGCATTTATGTTGAGATTTATATCTTCAGTGACATCACTATTTCAATTTGTTATGAACAATTTTTCTAAACAATTCCAATAATTCAATCAAAATAATGTTGATGCTTTTTTGTAAAGCAATGCTTTTTGTCGCTAATTCTAGGATTCTTCCATGGACTAGTACACCCCGAGCAGCAGCGCGGCCAACACGGCCTATTATGCCTCCTTGAAATTTTAGCCCCCTCGGCCTACGAGGGTTTGCCTGCGCTTTAGTTCTCTATCTATATGGTGTATTTGAAATAAAAGTAAGGACTATGAAAATGGAAAGATATTATTTTATTAAACTTAAACCCAAAATATTTTGCGCAAATTCTTTCCCAGAGGCGAGAAAAAAAAATGACAAAGACATTTATAAAATATTCGTCGCCCTACTGTGTTTTAACAAATATATCTAGTGCAGAGCAGGTATAGCGATAGGGGATATTTAACATGTGGCCAACGCACAATCAGAGTCAGTTTGTTTCGAATGTTGAATGTATGTAGATGTTACAGACATGAAACCAACAATTCTTTAACAAAAATGAAAATACGACTATGATTACAAAAATTGCAACTAAGAAACTATCTGTATTTCCGAACTATAGTTTTACTTTTACTACAGTTAAATGATTTTTAATCGTTGTTTAAAGTAATTCCATAGATTGGATACATTTAAAATAAAAGTTCCTTTATTAATTAGTCTCCGATAGTATTTTCATACGTAATCACCTTGATATTATTGAACTCTAAGCTATTAAAAAAACTGACACATCAGCGTTATTTCGTAGTTTTTATAACATCGACAGCTGTTTCTGCGATACATCGATCGAGGTAAACATATTCTCGATTTATAGGCGGCGCATATTACAATTTATAAGGGAGATTTTAATTTTAGCATTTGCGTCGTTATTGAACAAAAAATTTTCGGATTTATATATATTCTGCATACTTAATTGTATCTTACCATTTTTAGTATTTTTTACTTCTATTTGAAATACACATTTATTCCAATGCTCTCTGGTACATTAGAGGAGTCCACAAATTGATGTCTCCGGTGTTACGTGTAAAACTGTTGCATCCACTAAAGAAATGAACAAGAACTGTTAGATTTTTAAATTATTTCTTTTAAAAGCTCTAATAATGTAGCATTACGTATGC
The DNA here is from genome assembly GCA_004785975.1 of Popillia japonica. Lineage (NCBI taxonomy): Eukaryota > Metazoa > Arthropoda > Insecta > Coleoptera > Scarabaeidae > Popillia > Popillia japonica. The sequence continues at coordinate 6,628 of SMLS01039219.1, read as the reverse complement.
GAGTGCATTTATCGATTAAGTTTCGGCAGCTTGTGTCTAAAGATAATTTAATTAAGTAAATAAATAGCAGACTTTAATAGCTTTTGGTTTATTATAGAAGAAAGGTAAACAGGCATATTAAGCTTAAGAAAAGCTTAATTGCGTCATAAACCACTGCGTATACCACGCTATTGTTATATATGTTTTTATTACTAGTTAATATTGCGCGCTGTTGTACCTCAGGACTGTATCGAAAATCTTATTAACTCTAGCCGCATCCTGTATATAAGTAAACATCATTCGATAACGAGTAGTTGTTTACATTTTTTAGCGTCATTTATTTATTCCCCATCATTCAATTGTTTGTCACTAAGTATCTGTTTAGATAATTTAACTGTACTATAAATCCTATATATTCAGTATGAGTATCGTACAGTTATGACATTTCTTAAGCAGTACGATCATCAAAGAAAGCATTCTCGTCTGAAGCTAAATATAAATCGAAATTCATATATTTACTTCACTCACAGACACGACCGACGTATCAATTTAAACGGAACCTACCTGAATCCGCTGCTCCTTTTAGAACAACTCTGACAAAGGGAACTCGCAACCAAAGAGCCGTGACGATTATGAAACATATCAAGTGTCACACAGCGGGAATTTTTAATTTTACTTGGCACTTTTTAATGTTCTGCTGTCCTGTAGTTTATTATTTATACATTCAGGTTTCGAAAAAGATTGCACATATCGACATAGTATTCTATCTTTGTCCATATATGCCGTACAAGCTGCTTATACATATCTATACATACATATTTATCTGAAAATTAATAACATGAGTGTAGTAAGAAGTGCGAACTCACGGAGAGATAGAAACGGTTCTGGAAAACCGATTTATACTTTTTAAGTTACTGGTTTTTAGTAATATTTTCAATATTTATTTTGTCTTTCTGCGTTCTTGCGTTCAAATAGATAGACATAGACAAATAGATAGATTTCTAAACTACAGGCATACTTGCATATTTACTTCCTATTAATATGAAAGTATATCAATGTCTTCATAAACTGTTTATATTGAATACAATATAAATGTAATCCAATATGCACTTACACATCTACAGGATGACAGAAAAAACTACAATTCATAGCAGCATGTGATAGAGGACCAAGAAATAACAAAAACAGTTTCTATACACACATGTCCGATTGCTTTTTGTTTTTAAGTTACAAGCTGTTGAACTCAAAAGGCATTTATTAAACAAAACATTAAAAATATAAGATAGATATTAGTTCTGCATAAGGTGTTCAAATTGGCGACCTTGTTCCTAAATACACAATCTTCGTATTAATGACTGATGGCATCTTTGAAGTATGTTAGCACTATTACAAAATCTGTCAGCAGACTCCACAATTCTGTTCCATAATTGTTCTCACTATTTACATATTTCTGCGGAATACACTTCACATTTCATAAATCCCCAAAATGAAAAATCGAGGCGATTAAGGCCGGTACTACGAGCTGGCTATGGGATAGGTAGCCGACGATTAATCCATCTATTTCCAAATTTTTGTTACAGAAATTCCATTACTGTCTTAGAATAGTGAGCTGACGCTCCGTCATGCATGTAGTACATTTTTCTTATAATATTCAAGGGAACATGTAATAAAGTATTCAGTTTATTTTCCAAAAAACTTCGATAGAGTTTTCCTGTCAATCGTCTGGGCATTCGAAATGAACCAATTAGATAATAGTCGATTATACCTGCCCACACATTAAAGGAAAGTCCGTACTGGTGATTACGTAGTAACGTTCTGATGAAGGTTTTCATCGCTCCAATAATGTATATTGGATGCATGTATTCAAAATGCCATCGCGACTGAAACCTGCTTCATCGGTAAACAAAATTAATGGCAAAAAGTTTTGCCCTTTATTTTATAACCACTCGCAAAATAGTAAACGACGCAGAAAATCCTGTTCCAATAGGTGATGGATTTTTTGGAAATAAAGTGGATGAAGAAGTTGTTTTTTGAGGACTTTCCTAACAGATTCACGATTGACATTCGGTACAGCTGCAGTTATTCTTCTGGTGCTTCTTCTAGGATTGTTTTCTACTATTTACAAAATAGCGTCTTCATTAGCAACAGTACGACGAGTTCTGTTAACCCCAGATTCATATTTTGGTTTTTTTTAAGTAACCATCTTCTCCCAAACGCCTATGGACGTCAATAGATATCCTAACATTAAGAACTTACCTTAATGGGTATCTCTCTCGATAGATGCTTTGAGCTTCGGAAGAATTTGAACTGGCTTTGCGGTAACATGTCTCTGTCTTCCACAAAACTATAGCGCCCCATAAAGTTTGGCATGGCGATTTAGTATTATAAGATGCTTCTTATGATGGCATTTTCCGAAATGAGGAAAGTTGCAATAAAGAAAAAAATATATCCCCTTGTGTTAACATCAATAGAACTTGTTTGTTTTTCGATTTTCAAGCACGAAATTAGCATCACCTAATAGACCAGTTAAAATGCCAAAAATAAGGTCTTCTTGTAGAAACTTCGTATTGTGATTGGTCTTAGATAAAAATTAGTTAGGAAGTATTTGTGGCTAAAAATAGTTTAAACAGCAAAAATCCGTTTAGACCAACACTCTAATTCTACGTTACTGGCTAAAATAATAATATGAACAATTTTTAAAAAACAATTTGTGACTAATAAACTGACCATTACATTTATCAGTAAATGCATGGAACTTTGAATACCTTCATTTTGAAAATGGTGCGCCACTATTTTTATTTTTGACCCGTACTATCGCCAGTTAAAATATGTATTTAATTTTAGATAATGAAGCACCCTATATACGCCATAGGGCACGTATGTCATCGAAACTACCATATTCAATCTAAGCATATTGGTTTAAGTCCTTGACTATATTTTCTTTGAAGTTTTATTACTTCTTTTACATTCTTTTTCAACTAATGCGCACTTTTAGATACATATTTTGGTGGAACCCACATATTCGCTGGTGTCAAACACAGTTAGTGCTTCTATTTGATAAATACGTTTGTATGCTATTTACAGTTTCCTAGATATTTAATATACTTTTTACATTTTCTCTCCGTAGCTACCGCACACACTATGAACAAATACGTTGTAGGAAAATGCTACTTGTCCATAAAAATCAATGGTCGAGTTAAATAAAAGAGCAGAAAGCAACGTGCTAATGTGCTCATTCTACATATCATTAATGTATCCATTTTTTTTACAACGTACCTTTTATTTAGCTAGCAAGCATTATAACAGTGATTAAAGATCTACATGGAATGACGGTTAACTCGAAATGTAGGCGGTAGTATTTTTCTGTTGGTCGTATAAATTCATTTATCAATGAAATATATTCCAAGGGATCGATACGACCACCAATTTGCCCGCGCAAAATACATGTAACACACGCCATTTCCGTTATAATTTTCCTTAATAAATTAGCCCATACCTGACCGCTACTCCATTATTACCGCGGCATTTAATTTCTTTTCATTTACTACTATTTCGTTCGCGTATTCGTTGTAACAAAGACGAGAAAAATAAAACCAGCACCGTGCTACGTGCCCTTAGCCTACCAACCAATCCATTAATAACGAAATGTATATGATAGGTAGGTCAAATTATTGCTTACGAAAATCACCAAACGTATATTTAACTGCCAGTTGCGTATGTTCCTCCATAAATGTCGATTATTCACAACGTTCTGGTATTATGACCAAATGGCATAGGAAGAGAATGATAAAATCGAAGAATATCGCGATTTATGGTGGGTTTGTGTACCTTATAAATTCTCCGTTGAGTAGGCGCGTATTTGTCAAGTCATCTAAATAAAGTGAATAAAACGGCTTTTTAGATAGTTGTGTTGAAGAATGATCTCGGTGACCTTTCCCGGCGATTGTAAGTGAGATGAAATGAAAAGAGCATTACACGCGAATCTAAATCGAAGAACTGTTCATATTGGCGGTTACATTATGCCCGTGTCATTACAGTGACGGACATGAATGTGTTCTTATACTATCAAAGCTCTAATAATGTAAGGAATGGAGGATGATTATTTGAAACGTAAGATGTATGTATGTAGATATTAACATGCAATGTTCGATACAAATAGTATATGAAATTCTATCTATGTATATGTGTTACCTAATCTCTGAGAAAGTAAAATAACTTAGCAAAAAATTAAAAAATATTTAGTTGAAATAGATTTCTGGGAATTGATCATGGCATGATGCAATTACTCCGAAAATTTACTACTTTGTTAAGTTGTTGAGATCTAGGTGTTCAATTAAGTTGATGTTACGCTCAATCTGATTCTTGAATGATTTGACATTCTCAAAATTATCGTTATTTTAATTAATTCTGATCAACTATACATCTGACGAATAAAGAGTTTAACTAATTAAAATAAATTAACCTGAGAATTCTTATTCAGCCACTGTCGAGCGACATCTTACAGATCAAATTCAGAATTGATGGCATTTGCAGTACATACTTCAACTCTTAGAAATCGAGTCACTATTAGTTAATTGCATTATACTGCATATTGAATTACAGAAAGAACGACAAATGTATTATTTGTAACAACCCTCGTTGATTGTAAATCTTTGGTTAAGCTTTTACAATCATAAGATTAAGCGGCATGAGTTACAAACGACAGAATATGTGCTAGTAACATCTATTCATATACGCGATTTAATTAAAACATAAAACTAATGCGCTGAACACTAATTAAACGCAAAGCCAATCAAGGTTTTATGCATCTTACAACATGTCGCGTGCAAAACAAACAATAAAATACATGAAAACCTGCCGATACAATGTAAACCATGAGAGCTTGCTTATGCACAAACAAAGTATACCGTATTTACGAAAGAAACATTTAGAAGAAACATTCAACAACATAATTCTAATTAGTCTGTTATATTACGATGTTGGAGTGTATGGATTGCAAAGCAAAGTAAAATGGTTACACATCATGCATCAAAGAGGAATCATCATTATAAACTTGATTTAGTGCAAATCCCATGTCCAACAGATCTTGAACGTCGAATGGGTTTTATTACATAGCTAGTTATATAACTTGGAAAAAAAGACTTCTTGAACAGAAGTTTGTGAACCGACTAAATAAAAGTTTCCAATAGTGGTTTGATCCACAAATAAAATAATCGTTTCTGCCGTATCTAGAGAAAACTGCTTCAATATTTTCAACACAGTACTCTCCGTATCCATAAAACGAACAAGCGCTTAATGTAAAGGGACTTACTCGCTTCGCATAGTTCTACTCTTAGTCACTCCAAAATTCATACTGGTCAAGGAAGATGAACAGTGAAGCAGTTTTGGGTACTAACGTCTATTGCAATTTAGTAGGTGATAGACCATTCGAACGTCAAGATTTTCTAAATGTTGGAAAACATCTCCATTTTATACTTACTGATTTGAGAAATAACAAAACCAAAGCATTTCATGAGTGCATAATTGCTAACCATATAATAGTGGAAGAGACCACCGATATCAGTCGATCTCACACTATTTGATTTCATTGTTTGGGGCTATATTCGTTCTAAAACCTCTAGTAATTAAAACTAAAATCAACTGGCATGCGGGCAGTTAACATCCGTTGTGATGCGTGGTGCACGATCAGGCCAGGACCTGTACAACATCGGTCTTGTGTGAATAAGAATTTTAGTGCAACCAGTGAACGTTAGTAGTGCAACGTTTTTAAACGTACATTATTAACGACGGTTTACGAATGAGTTGAGTGTATGGAATTCCGTAATTACCAACTTTTGTGATTACTTTTAATACTAGAGCTTGAACGTATTACACTAGCATGCTTCAAAGAGGGACAATAATGAGATTAGTGCAATCCTACACTGTTTGTAATGAATCCGGATTTTAATTCTTTCTGGAGAACGAATTAAACAACGATGAAGTTTCCAACGGTATACAGCACCTATAATCGACATAATCGTTTGGGGTGCTATCCACGTCACCATTGATACTTTTATGATATGATGATCTTCCCGAACAGACGTTTTCATTCTTCTACCACAACTGGATTTCCCCGAACTTGTTGTTAGGAATGCTTTCTTTCCTCAAGTAAGCAATCTATTGAACTGTTTGTCGGCAAATTCATTCGATTCGTGCAATTTCTCTTTGGGCGTAATTTCTTGTGTCTAATAACGTAGAAATTCTTGCTTTTTTATCAACAGAAATGTCTGTAACTTTATTTATGTTAAGGAAACGTTTGTTAAATAACAATAAACAGTTAAATTAATTATTTCAAGTTAGCACTATAATATAAGACAAATGAAATATATTCGGAACAAAGCCTTTAGACTAACACCACTTATCGCACACTAAACAACTTATCTTAAACAAAGGTAGAATTCGACCCGGCCGGCGCGGAAGCTAGGTAACGAGTATTTGACGGAGTTACGAGATGTATTAAATATACGTTTTTCAATCTTTTCATGCATCTAAATCCGATAGTTTGCGAGCTTTCTTAATTTAATTGTTGTAATTTTATATATGTACATATGTGTAAATTGTAATAATATTGTTTTTTGTTTCAGGTAAGACACAATTGAAAAAAAATTGA